>DWPA01005111.1:0-12145 GCA_018251375.1 Calpodes ethlius | reverse complement strand
AAGATAACGAGGAATGTTCAATTTCATTAAATTTTCTTCACTTTAGACAATTGAACTTTTAAGACAATTAGTAACGCCTATCCCAGATTGGCCGCCTACCGACAACTCAAACTGTATAATAATCTAATTTGTAAAGTTTTACTTCCGCCGGCGGTAATTTGAGGAAAACCCGTCATTTTGTAAATTCATTTAATCTTTAGTTCGAGTTACAAACTTCAAACGGCATCCTACAAAATTTGGCCTGAAAACGTACTTTCAATAGCGCGGGTTAACAAAAAAGACGTTCTATTAACATATTGGGCTCGGCAGTAATCAGCACAGGCGGCATGTAATATCAATTATATATGGATATTTACTCGATAAAAAAGCCGACCGGTTGAGCTGAAAACAGACACATCTTCACTTCGTGCAGTAAAAATTGATCAACAATTTTTATGGTATAAGGATAATATTCGAGTTTCCAGTGCCGTCGTCCGCTGCCGCTAATGAAAATCTGTGACAGGCTTCGAATAGAACTGTAAAAGAGACTATAGTTGGCTAGTAAGCCCCGTTAGTACGAGGTATTAATGAGAGATCTGTGGACGTTAGGACTGCGAGAGTTAATTAGTAAATAGGTACTAAACGTAAGTATTATTAATCTTTAGTCACATATCACACTTGATGTTAGTCATAAATGCTTTGCTACCCCTGAAGACGGATAATCGCCTCATATACATATAATGATACCTAGAGCATCCTTTATATTAGAATAAAATTGCTGTAAGACAATAATGACACGGCTAAAAAATTGATTTGGCTGTAGTACTACCCGGGTGAACCATACATGGGTCTTGCCACCTACGAGCGATTCGACATGGAACATGAACCTGGTAAATTATCAAACGAGACATACCGACCCGAACCCAGGTCGAGTAGTGCAGAGCCGGCTCGAATATGCCAATTCTAAAGTTGTGAATGAGTGGCGAGCCGCGGGCGGCTCTATACTGTTGCGTACCGGCGATGTTGTTCTACAAATACTACCGAGCCGAATGTGCCGATCCTTTATGTGTAGCCCGCCTGACATCAAGTTACGCTACATCGTGCTATAAAATCGGCTGTGTTTTATTTCTTAGTCTTTGGGGTGGCTTAGAATATTTACTGACCATAATTCCATGATGGCATATTAGGGTATCGGAAATCCTCGATTAAGGATTAAATTATCAATATAGTTTACATTAATGTTAATTCATGGGATGGCGATGGCCACTCACCATAAAAGGATCCGTTAATTGTACATACTCGTAGAATGTTTTTGTTTATTTTTTGCATGTTATTTACGGATTACGTCAGTATTGAAATGCTCGTTGATTTGCTGTCGGTATTTAAGTACTCATGGATACAATCATTATATTAATTTAAAGTAACAACAAAATGCTGTCACGACACAGCTCGACCGTCTGTCGACGACCGGATTTACTGATGTTTACGACCCTTCATCCACGTCATTTGATCAGATTAAAGACTTGTCCCAACATCGTCGGCAACGTGTCCGTGCATACATGAGCATACTCGGTTATGCCGTTCATTTAAATATGAATCGCTGAACGAATTCTCTAAACATACTCGAGTGAATGGATTCAAAAACATATTTACCACTGAAACGTTTCGGAAGGTAGTAATCCAGGCAACATTTTGCTCACCGTATCGAAATGTCACTAGAATTAAATGCTTAAGCTATTCATGGCTGCACTATCTGTTCATTTACGACTGTTCTAAATAATCCATTGTATAAATTTATATTCACCATGACTTTCATGTTTGGCACCTGACTCGAGAATGGTGTGTAGATGAAGTGTGAAGAGGACACGTTAAACCGTAGTTGTGAGCCGCCATAATCACCGATTCTGACGTAGTCCACAGCTTCTGTATCAATCTCCATCAGAGCGGCCGCGGCGTGGTGGAGCACGCTCGAGCCTCCTCAATTAGGAGAAGAGAGCCGTGCTCAGGCACGGGCCGCTGGGCCGCTAATGCGTCGGAGCCCAGTGCAAACAGATCAATATCGTATCCCACCCTCACCCACCCATTCATAAGTTAAACCACTTGACACACTTCCGACTGATTGATATGCGACACGTCGCCGGTAATGAGTTTGCGCGCTAACATCAATACGTACCAATACCACAAATAAACTAATATTGTTCGCAGCTGCCGTAATACGAGTACGTACCCGTGCATGCAATGAACAGTTTAACGTTGTTGTAGTATCTGATACATCATCGATCGATGGCTATCTGGTCACATGTGGTTATGGCTGGTCTTCCCTGTCCATCTTTGATAAGTAGCTGTGAGAGAAAAATCTATCGTAAAATACATTTTAAGAAACAAGTTTTTATTTGTGCCTATAAATAAAACGAAGGCATCGAAGCTTGAAATAAATGAGACCCATTATTCGACATAATGCAATCATATAAAAACTTTTTGCGAGATTAAATATAAATATAAAATTTACTCAGGAGAATCTCGCAGGGATTGCTGAGGGGATTTTTCGTATGGAGCAAATCCCTGACGAGGCAATTAAATTATTACGGAATTTAGAACGAGCTCCCACAATTCAATGCTTTTATGTATATAGCTGTGCTGTTCACCGTTGAGGAGTTCCCCTGTTTGGACTTCACCCTGAATGTAGTATCGATTTATGTTTAGGTATCAAAGTAATATTTCAGCTCCGTATTAAAAAGGGAAGTAGTTCTAATTCAGCTTGTAAGATTTAGCTCGATCATCAGTATTAAATGTAACTCCTGGTGATCTTCCAGACTAGAAGAACCTAGCGCCATAGCCCTGGAAGTATGTTCACCAGGTCGCACCAGGAGCAGGGAGGTCGAGGATGGATGAATTGTTCGTACCGCAGACCGTAAAGGTCATTATAACAGACAGTATGCACTTATCAGTAGTAACTGATGACATCGTTCTAAAATTGCGAGAAAATTAATAGTATAATTTTTGCTAAGAATTAATAAATCCATAAGACACATATTCACCGTTATCACTTAGCACTAGAAAGTTTTAATGTCACTGGATACGATTGCCTATAAAGCATAAATGTTTCTTAACAACGTGCGTTGTTTGCAAGTGTTCTTCGTAACAACTTCAAGCAATTGGCTTAAACATTATATAGGGAGAGGAAGTTTGTGCAATATTTTTATCGCTGTATGGAAATTGTACTAACTCGGCATTCCGAATATTATTAAAGTTATTTTGTTGAAAAATAATTTGCAAAACTTGTCACATTCATGTTCAAATTAAATATTCCTTTAATCACAGCGTGTATCTGCCCCACAGGTAGGCTGAGCCATATAGTGCAGGTCAGAATGCATTACGTTGACCAAGTGCGAATAATCAGACTTTGAGAACATTACGGAGATCTAAGAAGTACCTGTGTATGTTCCTTGCGTCGTAAAAGCGGCGGGCAAAATTAGAATAGAGGTCCTCCCTGGGAATACCACTCACTGCTAGGCTATCACTGTTTGATAATTATAATTACTTATATAACTATATAACAAATATTGTTTTGTCTTGTGGTAACGGACGGTGGGTTACAAAGGTACATATTTCATTTGAACATAGCGCTGCGTGTTAAAAATGACGGACCAAAGAAGCAACGTATTAACGCGTTAAATTCGTATTTTTTTTTATTGTGTCATACAGTGAAGGTGCATAAATTACACGGGGTAAAAATGTTTTGTAATTTGTTTTAAAGGTAATTTACGACTTAATGTAACTTATGTATAAAATTTTTGTTGGATTGGTTATAAATCAAATTAGAAATTTTGTGATAGAAATGCAGCCGATAAAACCCTGTAGTTACGAGTATTCCCGTAAGTATAATACCTCTGAAAGTAATAAAGGTCGCAAATACTCTATCGACTTCATAAAACTAATGGAAAAATAAACGATTTCTTTATCTTTTAATGTAATAAGAAATTTCATTTCCAAATGCGTTTTATCAGATCTTGGTAAAATTAGTACACCACCCAAGCGTTCTTAATCATTTAAAATGGATTCATTGAAACAGCACACAAATAAGATAAAATGAAAGTGACTCATTTCATTAACGTGTCGTGGAAAACATTTTAGGTGAAGATAAAGTATATATCTATAATGAGAAGAAACAGGCGAATGCCGCACGTGAACCTCACTTCTTATTGGCACATGGAGGCGTTGTGAAGAGACGATGATGGCGGCGCGCTCGGTGTGGTTCGAGTTGGGCACCGAGACACCGTTCCACGACGATACCGTGCTTGCCCAGTTAACTATGATTAGACGACGCCGTTGAACACACTGCCGTTGATTCTTGAAGAAAACAAATATTGTTAGCGTATTGATGTTACTGTAAATCATATTTTATCACTGTGTCCAATAACACATTATATTTTATTTACTATCGTAAACATAAAACTTGATGTAGTCTTGCTTTCAGCTTAATTATTTTGTTTACAAGTAATGGAGTATCACGGCTTGAGTCTGTATCCTTGTATACGTTAAGACTTGAGTATACTACTATAGAAATTGATAAGGTGTTAGAAGAAACTGTAGACATTTAGCTCGGTAGTGGCAGCCTATATGTACATATAGTGAATTTTCATACCGCGCTTTTAATTTCGCTATTTTGGTTGTCTATTTTCATTACTTGTGACAATTACGTAAAACTGTGACTGGTTTAAACGTTTATTATTATATAAGTCAGAGAAAATGACATAAAATTGTAAAAGAACATTAGACTGCCTTATTCCTTTAGTGATATATTCGAATATCCAGGTGACATTTAAGATAACTGGTTTTAAAATTTTTCAAAGCTTTTATTTGAATTGTCATGTTTGACCATTTATTACTATGCTTTTTGATAATATCTAGCAAGCTGAATTAGATCTTTGTTAAATTATCCTACGGAGTTGAAATGACTTGAATTGCTTAAGCTCTGATGACGATGCATCATTACGACGATAATGATACGGTAATGGTGGGCTCCAAATGAGGAAACTCCTCAATGGTTAATAGTGCACTTGCAATTTTTCTTGCAGTATTTAATCATATTTTTAGGTCTTAAAACTATTAAGGTACGACTTACGTACGAAGGTATAACTTTAAAGGAAAATTCATTTTCTTCGCAGGTTCAAAGGCACAAATTTGAACGAGTTTATTAACTATTTCAGTCAAAATTTTTGCCTCAGTATTTTAATAGAGGGAAGATAATTAAAGTGCAAAAGAGCTAAATTGAAAATTCTTTTAAGCGCTCCGCACGCGTATTCAGCAGAGAAGATAGAGGAGATGAAATTAAATACTACAAATAATAATATAAGGTTATAGATACTTAATTCTCGTTACAAGCATTTTGTATAAATATAAATAAAGCTTACGGTGAAGTATGTCGTTTATTTAAATCATCTTACGGCGCTTCATGCATTCATCAGGTTCGTAACAAATTCAGAACCATGAACGAGTACATTCTAATTTTAAATTAGTTTGGGGTCCAATAAAGCATTCCCTCGAGGGTGGGTATTACGGCCGCCCCTCTCACAATATCCTTCCCTCGTGTCTAGGACGGGACCGTTTCTCGCTTATATGATATAAAAATTACCTTTCAAATTTTCTCGTAACATTCTATCCCATTTCAAGTAAAACATCTTATTACGACATCATAAAAAACTTTGTGAGAATATATTTGAACAGGGAAATAGGATAGAAGTATATTATAGTAAGTACAAAACGAACATAATAGCCCATAGCTACTCATCGGAACCTGCAACCAACATCAGATACAAATTCAGTCAGAACTATAGGTAGATAACAGTGATAGAAATTAATTGAAATGAAACGTCGATTGACAATCTTCATTCACCTTCAGAAAAAAATCTTTATATACAATATATAACTTTAACCAACTTCTTGGAGAAGTTTAATATTGTCGAAGTTAACCTATAACTGAATATCTAACTTTCATGTTGTTTCAATGCATTGCGTAAGCGTATAGAAGGAGGTTAAACAATACTAAAGGAAAATAAACTTCTTAAATATTTCTCTGATCAATGGAGCCGGCCAGCCGGGGAGCGCACCGCACCGGTTCTATTATTTTGAAAATATTAATACTTGACTTGACCCAAATTAATTATTTTAATCTGTGGGTTTTATTTATTTGTAAAAAACGTTCGTGAGATATTTTATTTTCAGTAAAAATCTATTATAAAACAACATGTTTTTATTTTAAGTTATCGAATTGTATTGTTTTGAGTTGTTTCAATTTCTTACATCAATAGGTCTTTTTAATTATCCCGAAAATACAAAATCTTAAACCTAATTTTCTCAAGCCTCAATTTCTTTGTCTGAAACGTTAAGTTTATTTTAATTTGAAACAAGTAATTTTAGCTAAACGCAATCAATTACTAACACAAAACGAAAATCGTATTGTATTAATTCAATCAACCATCGTATAGTCGATGCTCTTGCCAAAAACCGTATCTGAATTTTATTAACTTTTCAGGAGGCAAAAATATAGTTTTATCTGTTAACTATGATTATGAAAAATACTTTATTGTTATAACAAAAATATTTTCGTATCACAAAAATGTTTTAGGTACTTTTTCTCGTATATCTGTTTTTGTTTAGATGAGTAAATGGTATTTTAATAAAACAAACTTAAAAGTTCCGATTTTTAAATTTTTCTTCTTCCTTCATTTGCTATGTGCGTAAATAATCATAAATAAAAACTTAGAAATCTCACATTTATTCATTTTGAAACTGCCGTGGTCAATAATAAAGTTAATTATTTTTATATATAAACAAAAACAAAATTACCTAAATCGAGCAAAAGATCATAGAGCCAAATATTAGGTATTATATCTCTTAAACGAACAAAAATATTTCTTGATTTGAATACTTTTTCAGCTACTTGCTACTTCCAGGCAATAAGTAATGCGCGACCGGCCCACGTAGTCCTTTCATAATACTTCTGCCGTAACTTACGAACAGCGCCGAGAGATTACCGTAAGCCCTGTGTAAGTAGTTTGGCTTCATCAACCTTTGATGTAGGTCTACATCAGTACAATCATTTAACTTCTATCTAACAACCGACAACAAAGTTTTACAGCTTGGTACTCTGGCTGAATACTGAAGTAGGCATCGACATCCGTGGTGCACTGTAGGGTACGGTGTTCTCGTAATTATTACTATAATAGTAAGTAATGATGATTATCCACTGATATTTAATATGCCTGGGACTATGAAAGGGACCGTACTTGTAACACCAGAGCGATATCTTATTACCGATATAAATGGTTGTCCGGGTTGTCCGAAAAGTTAGTACCGATTTTCGGTAGTTAACGCGAGGGACCTGATTGTTTATATCACAATTATTGAAAACAAATGCCATGTTACGATTCGTTAATTTTTCATCGATATTTAAATGAGCTGCGTTTTAATTTTTCTAAAATATCGGCACGAACTTTCCGGACAACCCAATACATAACACGCAACCCAATTTGGGAAATTTCGCACTTCAATACGAATAGAATAAAAATTATTCCATTATTTACGGATCTTGTTTACATCCTGTATACGAAGCAAACACGTAAAACAAAATATTCTCACCGGATCGACGTAATCGGCCATTATTTTTTGCTCTATGACACGGTTAGTTAATGTATTATATATAATTATGTGAACGATAATATTAAACAATACAATGTTGTGTTGGTATACGCACTTCAGATCGTGCAATAGGTACATTATACACATAATAATATATGTCTTAGATTATCATCGAAAACAGTATCATTTATACACGTGGATGTATTTACAAAAGCGTGGAATTAATGTTTGTTCGCTATAAATCATTGAAGGTAACGCTGCTTTAAGATTTATTTGTTTTACCTACAATGTTGCACTCTGTAAAGTAATATTTTACGAACTGGGATATGATCAAGCCGTTTCCTTGTTAACGCTTTGAGGAGGTTGGTAAAATCTCTGCTAAAGATTAGGGAGATCGATTAGGTTAGGTGCCGTCAAAATTTGTTTCCACGCAAAAATGAAGAAAACCATTCCAAAACCGAATTCTACGGCTAATATTTATGGTTTCACTTGTGTTTCAGTTCTATCAATCTATCGGGAATTCTCCAATCATAAATTAATACTAAATGACCTGCTTCTATTTTCTGCTACCCGCAATATATTTCCTAGAATTATTCACTAGTGACGTCCTAATAGTAAATTATACGTCCATTCATGATAGAGTACGCACACTACTATTCGTTATTGACCGCTGCGAAGTCATTTTACTGTCATTAATATTCATGTGATATAATGAACATGGTCATAAGTCACAACACTTTACCAACATCAACGACGTAGTCTCTGTTTTAAGTCCACTAATCTATTTCGCCTTGGGGCACAGATTAAATTATATTTGGCTTTTGTACACTTATGTTGGTATAACGTTACACCAACATATTCGTAGGCTTTGCACATTTAAGTTGCTTAAACTTTATATAAACTCTTATATTTGTTGAACATTAGAAATATATACATAATTTATTCAAAGAATAGAAAACATGTCAGTCACGGTCACGGTCCTAAAGATAAAGAAAAAAAGGTATTTATTCGTGATAATCTAGATTAAAGTATAAGGAATGGTGAAGAACAACAAACTATGAAAGAATGCTCTGAATAAAGCGTGAATTTTAATTTATTATCTACACACTAGTGTAAAAAACGTATACACCCTACATCCAGTGAAGATGTCTGATTAAAAAAACAATTTAAACCTGGCTACCTTATTTATAAAAAAAACATCTCGTTAATTAATGTGTTAATTAGGGCGTTAAACTATTACCCATACCTACGTACTTCGTTTGCTAGCTCGACAATTAACGTGTTAGGACGCAAATATGTAAGTGTCATGAAAGAGGCGAGAATTTATGATTAGCCAATCACGTCAGTTACCTACGACCGAGGTAGAGGAGGTGAATACTAACAACGAAACAGGATGCGACCGACCCAGTTCAATGATACTTCAAAATTATTACTCGCTAGATGTTGCCCACGGCTTCACTCGCGTGTGAAAATAGAACAGCAAAAATAGGTTGTCGATTCCTATCCATCATTGGTTGTAAGGCAGCGCTTTGTTGTTAAACACTTTCTTTAGTTTGGATGAATAATTTTAATAATTAATAAATGAGATATTTCTTCACGGTGAAAATTAGCCTATAGCACTAATCGTCCTCTCAGCTATCTCCACACCAAAAATTATATCATAAGGTTGCTCCATTACTTCGTGTAATAACGACAAACAAACAAACGAACATACATACTTACGCATTTATAATATTAGTATATATATACAAACATATAGGTAGTTCGTGGAATTATAACGACATCGGTAAGGAAATCAGACCGGTATTTTCACCATTTACGTCTAAAATAAAATTGAGGTCGTATGTATTAATATATGTTATTACAACATTATTTATGTTTGATTAAGGTTTTTAATTCTCCATAGTTAAGATAATTTTAAATATTTCATACAAGGTATAGATTAATAATTTTATTCTAATGACTATAAACGACGCGCATTTTGGATTAATAATATCTTAATATAGCTCGACAATCTCTGTACAAACTTACACGACCAAAGTCAAGCACAAAATACAAAAAATGAGAAAAAAAAAACAAATATTACATCTACCGCAATTTTTCACCGTCTACGGTGTTGATGACAGATAAAAAATACCACAAAGCATTCAACGTATTCCATGTAATTTCGTATACGAATGTTTCATAACGGATAAACAAACGTAGGCCAATTATAGGTCAGTGATGAGTCCATTGCACGTTTAGGTCTCTACGCACATGTCTTGCATGTTCGTTGCACAGAGTAAAACATAAATCTTGTCTCTATAATTCGAAGCTCATAAAAACTTGGTTAAAGTTATTCTTTATAAATAGATACGTATCGATTACGTATCGAAGAATCGATGAATATAATTATTATTTTTGTAAGATCCTGATAATAATAGTGTTAATATTTAAAAATACTTAGATATTATTTGAGAAGGTTAATACCGGAAATTAAATAATATACAATATAGTAATTTTAATATTAATACTTGTGATTTTATCGATATCTTTAAGAACTTAGGTAGATGATTATATTGTCAAAGATTCTGTAGCGGAACTTGATGAAAAATTTGCGTAAATCTTGGATTTATTTACTAAATATTACTTAAGCACGTTTTATTAAATAGCTTTATTGTATTACTGAAGTACACAAGGAAGTTAGCTAATAAGCTAAATTAGGTACCATTATTTAAAAAATGTGATAACACGATACTTAAAAAAACAATATTCTTTTAAAAAAAATACCCAAAAATGACCTTCAATAACAATACTTGCCAAAGTCAACCAACATCGCAATGCGAAAAAAGCTGTTGCTCACTGCGCTCGTTACGTCGAGCTATCCAAATCATAAACAACACTCAAGTATTATTTCGCTATAAGTACGCATAGGGCTCTTTACAACCCTGTGATTGGTTAATTTGTTGCGGCCTACTTCACTCTAGTTTCTTGAACAATGCTAAAGACAGAGACGACAACATAAACAATCGCTTCTTCCTTTCTATCTGACCATGAACCATGAACCGGACCTATGCGTTTCGTAAAATAGCTCGGCAGTAGCTCAAACTAGTGTCAATTTTGACAATTGCATGTTGGGAGATTTCACTAAAGTAATGTTTATGAAATAGTTTAATGACTCTATGCGTTTGCGAGCTCTATGAGACATCATGGTATTGTTTGTGACTACGGGTGTTAGTTACGTGACCTCTCTCGGCCCATTGGCTGATTATTTAGGTGCTGCACTTACAAGGTTGACGGTGTCAACTTACCGCCAGATGGCGTTTGCTGGTATGCCAATTATTTATATAAGAAAAAAATTGATATGGTAAAAATATACGGCTTTCAAAATCTCCTACCGGGCATTTATATTGAAAAAGAAACTCCTTAGCCAAGGGCTTATCCAACTTCTGGCCCAGGAGGTTGAGATGGCAGTGGCAAGTCAGCTATGATGCAAACGCATGATATAAATAAGATTATTATTAAACGACAGTTAGTTAGTACTAGAAGACATACAAAATCCAGTGGAGGGGAAAGGCAATTTGGAGAGTAACATAATTACTAGTAATTCTAGGTACAATACTAATTAACTAGTAAATATTACATATGAGAAATATTTTTAGAATAGAGAGATATGTAAAAGTCCCCAAATACTACCTGCATAATTTCCACTAAATCTAATCTTCTCGTTGTTTTCTTTACTCGGCGTCATATCTTACTATCGGTGATTACTGCGCCCAAAACGCTTTACTTCACAAATAATATGCGACCCAGACTTAAATAAAAAGAAGGCACCCGGAGGCGACTCCGCAGCAGACTGTTTGTCTCTGTAATGGAAGGCCTTGGAGCGTCCGTCGAAAGGTCACCGTTGTGAAGTAAAATTCGTACTCGCCCACCGCGATTAGTCACGAAAACTTATGGTCGTTATGCAGATTTATGCAATAAATATTGTACGATGAAGTGGTATTGCGAGGATAAGCGGGTTGAGGTTACAACAGAGTCAAGAGCGAACTTGTCCGCCCGCAGCCGCTGGCATTGCTACGTTTGCATCTGTTGTTGCTTTGATGACACACACACGCATTTTACATATGCACACATATGTGATGTTTGTTAAGTACATATATTTAATTTACGTAACCAATAACTATCAATATACATAAGTATTGTATAATCCACATGGTGTCACATATTAATTATTATAGTTTGTTTTAACCAAGTTTAATTATGTTTATGTTAAATATGAAACAGACAGTTGTGGTTACCAACAGAATAGTAAAAGATGACGTCTATATGATATCTAGTCGATACTAATGTTACAAATGGGAAAGTAAGTTTATTTATTTGTCCGTCTTTCACAGCGCAAGGGAGCATCGTTATACATAGTACCTATATTTTTAATGTAGAGATAAATAGTTGGGACACAGCCCTATAAACTTGCCCACCTGAGAGTTCTCCATAATGTTCTCGAAATTGTTTGAAGTCTACCAATCCGCACTTGGCCAGCGTG
>DWPA01005110.1:0-12146 GCA_018251375.1 Calpodes ethlius | reverse complement strand
ACGGAACCAATATCATTATTAAATTTAAATATTTTAATAATTGTAGTAATTAAAATAAAGGATTTTTTCAACTAAAACCCAAAGACAAATAGATAGATTACTTTACGACGATAGCGACGTCACCGTCAAGTTACCTTAGCGGGCACGTGCAGCAGGAGGGCGGGGTCGGCGGGCAGGCGCGCGGGCTGCATCGCCAGACACAGCCAGGCGGCCAGCGCGGGGCACGCCGCCACCAGCACGGTGCCGAGCCTCGCGTGCCGGACCATGTTCTGCCATACCTGCACGACAAACAAACCAACATTTAGCCTAACCGATGAAGAGAAGAAAATAAGGCATTCAGGACATTAACTAGCGTAAGTTAATGGTCATTCACCTGCAGTGCAATCTCCTGTATCTCGTGCACATGTTCGAACAGCACGCGTTGGTATATGTGTCTCATAGCCTCTTGCAGGAGCTCCGGGGTCCAGTTCAGGTACTGGCTATCGTCGTCCTTGTTCAGTCCGTTCTTCTTTTCGTCACCGCCGCCGTTCGTTTCACCGTTACTCGGTTTGTCCGGGTTGACGAGCGGCCGAGTCAGCGTTCGTAAAGTCTGGAGGGTCGCCTTACGGACGGAACTGGTCGAGTGATCCAGGTACGGCCACAGACGGGGCAGGACGTCGACAAGGTCCACAGGGCTGCAATAATATGAAAAATAATTATATACTACATTAAATACATAAATAACAGTCATGTTAAATTTCAATAAAACAATGTAATAGTATGTGAAATTAAATTAAGACACTTTCAAGTATCTGCTTTCTAAACTTCCAATATTATAGTTAACATCAATATAAATAGATGACCTTAAATTAGAACAAAGCGAACACGAACCCGAGCAGCGCGTGTGCAGCGGGTAGCGCCATGAGCGCGGCGAGCAACGCCATGTACTGGTGCGCGGGCGCCGCCAGCTCGTCCTGGTCGCGTAGCAGCCGCCACAGGCGCGCGCACAGCCGCGGCAGGGCGGAGGCGCGCGCTGCGGCTAGAGCGCCGGCCGCCGGGGCCAGCGCGCCCGCCGCCACGCCCGACACGTCCTCCGCCGGGTCCTCCAGCCCGCCCGTCAGTTGCTCCAGTGCCCCACTCTCTATCGCCACGTCCTGTGTACAATAATATTTTGATAATCACTGATAATATATTTACAAATACTGCCGACATTATAAAGTGAGAGTGGTTTGCAAAACAATGACCTTGAACGGGTATTTGGAAATGTGGATATGTTGTAGACTATCGTAACATTCTATATCACGAAATGTATAACGAAAAAATAAAATATTTCAAGACATCCAAAGCAATTAATTTATTTCTAGGTTCTTGTAAAATAGTGCTGAATAGAATGATCACATCACATACAGTGTATAATGAATCACTAAAGTATTTGGTGTTTCTAATACCCAGAAATACATTGGGTCATTTGACCAAGGACGTAGTCATCTTTGACTGTTGTCAATTGTGTCAGTGTACACGGGCCCACCTGTCTCGCAGCCAGCAGGTACTTGAAGGCGAGCAGCGCCCCGTGGCGCGCCTCCCACTGCTGCTGTCGCGCCAGCGCGGCCAGCTCGCGCGCCACCAGCCGCACGCGCTCGCCCCGCAGCCGCGCCAGCGCCACGCCCAGCGTCTGCGCGCACGTCTCGCGTACCGGCGCCACCACCTGCGACCGACACTCACATCACACCACCAGATATATGGAAGGACCATCTAATTTCTGGTCCAGAGGACAGAGTCAAAATTTTTGGCTTGGGAGTTTTCATTATTATTTCTTACCTCGGGAGATGGAATAAATTAATAAACAAAAGTATTCTTTGCATTACAAAGTATATAATGTTATAGACGAGAGTGTAACATCTTAAGATTTTTCCATTTTATTGTATGATTTGACTAATTTATCAAATAAAATATACTGAAAGGGAAATGTCATAAAACACTTTGGAAATGAGCTTATCTTGTTAAACTTACACAAAGTGTTATTACATAAGGTAGGTTCTTTCTTTAATACTGCTCATTATCCATACCTGATCTGAAACGAAGTCCCCGAACCGGTCCAAGGCCAAGACGCATAGTAACCTTAAAGCCATGTCCTCTAGCCACTCTTGATGCGCATCCTCCATCTGGAACAACGTACAACAATATGTAGAAGGTGTACTGCACTGTACGCATCGTATCTTATTACATAGAGACTTTATAATAATTTGGATCAAACGTTCCTATGATAAAAAGAGGAAATAATATATTTCATTAATATAGAGTACGTAACAAATATAATAACGATCCCCCCACCCCCGCCCCCCAAATATATATGTATGTATTTCTTCTTCGCCGTAACAACTGATCTTTGTAACAAAAGTAGCAATCGTGCCCAACTAAGTACAACTTAATTCTAAACATTCGGAAATCTCGCATAGCCGTGAGATCATCGGATGATTTTTTAAATCAGCAGTAAAGATCATCAAAGACTACCAATCAGGAAGGTACTGAACCGTTTAATTACCGCCTAATATTTAGATTAGATGATAGATATGATGAACACAAACATCTATAATTTCTAATAACTACTTCTAAATTATGATCAGAGATCTGTAAACTCACTTGTTCTTTTGTCATACTGGGTTTCTTCGCGGCGCCGGTGACGACGGCCGACTTGAGCAGCTCGCGGAGGGCGCTCGCGGCGCCGTGGCGCGCCTCCCACGCGCCGCTGAACAGCTGCGCCTGGAGCGCGCTGGTCCACGCCTCCAGCGGCCAGCGCGCGTCCTCCGCTCCGCCCCCTCCCGCGCCGCAGCTCCACGCGCCGCTGCGCTCCGGCACTGCCCATTTACCTTCCACTACCGGAAATAGTCTATGTATTAATATATAAAGCGATTACTTTAGATCTCTTTTACGGTTCAGTAGTTAATATTCACTCAAATTTAGGATAACTCGGAGACAAACAGTAGTACAACGCTATATATTAGTAGAGGCATATATAATTATTAACAACGCTGAGAAAGTGATGGATTAAAATATAAAAAAACAAGATTTTACGACATGTTAAGCGGGGATGAATTTTGTTTCGGGCCAGTGTTCGACCCGGAACCCAGAGCTCCGCAAACAACCAACAACCAAATAGACTACGGGACAACCATTTATGTAGTAAGGTAAACAAAAACATAGGATCCTCTTATCCTACTAAACCTGTAATGTGTTTATTTATAGCCCTCGATATTCGCGATACTGCGTTGTGTTTTTACATATCTTAATCGAATCATGCCTGCATTGCATTTGCATACATTCCTATGCGTCCAGGTATCAATGATCCCTATTGTTGAAAACACATTCAAGGTCATTGCCGGAACTATTCCACTGTCATTATCGTAAATTCACTGTTTAAAATAAAAACCACTAGTTACATACACTTATAAAGTGTCGTACCACACAATGGAATTTCAAGCCAGTCCAATGCACAACAAAGCAATGTTTACACTAGCGAGTGTTCGTTCAATGGAATAGTGACAATCCGAGAAAGTCATGCATTTTAACTTAAACAAAGCATTGTAACCCGAACTTTACGCCGCTCGGCCGGCGAATGGTTTCATTGTTACAATTGCATTAGTATCAACCGAGTAGGTTTACGATTGCTAGCAATACAGTACGAAAATTACATGAAAGGAAATAACTAGAAAAAGAGAATATTATTTTCATCGACGAAACGACCACGTCTTCTGATTTTAAATAAGCTTAACCAGCTATATAAGTAATCCTTTGCATGGAACCCTGTCTTATACGGCTGTTTAAATTTGAACTTAGAAAATGAGGTCAACAACTACAGAAAGCTACTCTTAATCAAAGCTTAGCTAAGTTATACAATCAATAAAAAAAAGTTTGAACAACAATACCTTAAGGTTTTATAAGAAATTCCGGTTTTGATATACGATACCCACTTTTAACATGAAAAATGTTCTCAGATCGTGAGTGTCTATGACGGTTTTTAGATGTAAATGTTATTTTATTTTTTTTCTTTCTATAACAGGAACACATCGGTTGCGCATTTTATATTGCACATCTCCATGGGAAATGGCAGCAAACTTACCATCAAATGAATCATCAGGTTTTACAAGTACAAACTCAAATTCCTTTATCGATTTAAAGTGGGTACATTAAGATCTTGAAACATTAACTAAACTTTCCACCACAGTTCCTGTACTAAGGCATACGAATGTTTACTATCATAACCGTCAAGTTTATCATATGATAGCATAGCGCAGGTAAACTTAGAGCGGAGCTATCAATGTCTGATCTGTATAAGCGTGTCGTACATACCGAGGTATTCTTCACTGGGCTCCAATTTGATCTTCTTCCTGTCGGGCTCGAGCGGCGGCGTGGGCGGCGCCGAGGGCCCCTCCTCGGTGCAGTCGCGCGACTTCTGCTTGCTGAAAGCGAGCCGCGCCTTGCGCTTCGCCAGGTTCATCTCGCGGGAGCTCAGCGACTTGCACGCCATCAACTCCTGGACTGGTCTCTATAGTACAAATATTTGACATCAATAAATTTCATCTAATCAAAAATCAGGGACCCCGGGTCCAATTATAGAAGTAATTGTATTAATTAATAATTTGGCTACAATGTAGGAAAATATCGTAAAGAGACTTGCCGACATGAGAATTTTCATTTTCATGAGAATTATTTTGGAATTTGTGTGAAAGTCAAATAGTTTTAAACTAGTGTGGATTTAGCTTGCAAGTATCACGCTTAGACAACAATTGAACAGCAGGAGCGTTATGAACATATTTTTTTCATTTTATTTCTAAGCAATGACTCCTCTAACATAAATAATAAAAAATACCTTAAAAACTAACATACATCATTAAAATACTTAAAACTAAATTACTTAATTCCGGCGAGGAAAGCCGCAGGCCAGAACTCCACTTACACGTCATAGAAAGGTGCTCGGTTGCTACGCGTATCTCAAACGAGTTGAAATTTACAAATCGAACTTCTCAAGTAACACCCGGAACTGTCTTCTTTCCTATACATTTCACGACATCGGAGAACTTCTAGGCATAATGAATACGTGAGACAGATGTAGGTGTGACAGCGGAACGCAAAGGTTTGCTGTATCCTGTTGATTCTGTGCGACACTGGTTACCACACAGAAACTTATTTTTCTTGTCTATTTGTTTGGCTCAACATTGGGGATCGTACTGCAATTGGAGATTCATTACAGAAGCTCCACTGTTCCTTTGTGTCCATTTCTTATCCCGACTACGGGTTGCTGCCAGACGGCAGCCAGAGCCTAGTCACATTAAGCCATAGACGTGATCAAACTAGGCGAAATCTCGGAAGGGCGAGACGAGTAACGCCCAGTGCTGATTCGTGCGAGGACAGTGACCCGCGAGTCGAGTTTCGCAGAATCGATTTGCTGACGAAGTAATGCATGCCCGTTGACGCGAGTTATTGGCCTCTGGTGACCTACTAACTGCCAAAGAGTTGCATAATGTCGTCGCTTCAGCCCGTAGCTCACTGAGCCTCCAATATTTGCGAACGCTCGTCTTAAAATTACTAACAGTCTTTAAGCGGCCTGATGGTAACGACGTGGTGGCACGTGACAGACGGCAACTTATTAATCGCACGTCGTCTGGATCAGACTCTTCAACGAGATTAAGGATGTTTTGGACACTGCTCTCTCCCTTTTTATCCTGACTGGGAGATGTAATTTGGTCAATTTTTCTGAGCGACTGGAACAGGGACTTTTTGGCTTTCACAACTGAAGTTGGACTTGAAAATCTGGATAATATTGATTTATCCATTGTGCTGATAGTGTATTGTAAGAATGCGAACATTGAAGTCTATGAGCTGTTCGGAACTCATAACTGTATTAGCAAGCAGCGGCATCCGCCGTGCTGTTCGCGAATAAGTAATTACTCATTAATGCATTGTGTACAATATCACCAAAGCACTCTCACGCTCATAAAGATATACCACAAAAACATTATATAAAAGTGCTTTTGCTTTCCAGACATGTTCACTTTACACGGATGTTTTCACTTATCTATAGGATAGGTTTGGTAGATAAGGTGCCGAGCCCAAAGGAGTTCCACTGAATTTGAACAGTGAATATTATTATAAAGTTATTTTACTATATGTAATTATTGGGAATTCCATGAAGGTCGACAACAAAGAAATGCATCAACCCAATCATTAGGTACATGTATGGTACAGCAACGAAAAGGAACCTTGTGCCGTACAGCTGTGTAAACTAGCGCTACGTCGGAATAAAATCCAACCTTTGTGTGTAAACATCTAAAATACCCACAACGCAATTTATTTGTATGCAAATTATTCCGTCTGGTAAATTTAATATATCAAAGTCAATTATATGTACTGCCATAGTGACAATAACACGCATGAATGTTATAAAATTACCGATTCATTGAACCTTTCGAGTACATAAGTATTGCAACACATTCATAGTTATTCGATCAATATGTATAATAAGTGTATTATATTGCATTGAACAATTTCAAACGCAGTCAGAATACCGAAACATGAATTAAATAGGAATAGAACTATCTTAAACACTTCCATACTTCTCAGGGAACGTTAAGCTGTCAATGAGAGGTATAATCGTTAGAGCGGTTATAAGTTATAGAAACTTTCTAAACTGGTGTGAACTAACCCCTCCACCATAGCAACACAGTCAATTACGCTCCAGGTCAAATGACAGACAAAAGCTAGGATTCTGGAGTAGTCAACGGTGAACAGTTATCCGCAGACCGCTAGTGTACCAGTTTATCAAATAAGATTTTTTTTATAACCTATAAGTTAATGCTTAACTACAATCCCACCTGACGGTAAATGGTAAGTGGCGATGTAGTATTGGGAGGTAAAACGTACGAACTTATTAAAGCCTATTCACATTTTCCTTGAGGACATTCTTATTACAATCAAACACATAAGCTTACTCTGGCAATTTATTTCAATCCTTCGCACGCATAACAAATTACGAAGAACACCTATTCGATTCTTCAAGATCCTTCACCGTGCGTTGAAACATTAAATGGTGGGAAGATGAGGGAATTTAATCGTGTAATTTATTTTTACTCGTGTATAGGAACTGCTTTAGCAGATCATAATCGTCACCAACTCACCCTGGTGGTATCATTGCCACACACGGAGCCCCCCGTGCACAGGTCCTCGGTGGTGTAGACCGCGGACAGGTCCATGCCGAGATTGGCGGCCACGTCCAACCCGAACCTTGAGTTCAGCTGCTGTTTTTGTCGAGTCAGCCGCTCCTTCACGTCTACAACAATAATAATATAACAAGTTATTTAAGAATCCAATAGGCTAACAGAAAGTTACATTTCTTCTGTGTTAGTCAATAGGTTTCCTTATTTTTTGTGCGGTAACTATTAATGGGCTACCCTATTATTCACGAACACTAATATAAGGTTTTACAGTGAAATATAAAGATAGAATAAATTGTTCGTATTTCTTTGGCATTGGTAAAAAAAATAGAGCAAGTAGATGGCAACATAAACAATTGATCACGCCTTTCTGGAACTTTATTCACAGTGATACCTTATAATATTCTTTGTAAATACGAGAGTTAGTTTTAGTAATAAAAATATATTCTTGTAGTTCTACATGCACATACATAATTGTGGTGACAAAATATGCGACATTTTTTAAAACTTTTTATCGTCACGACTGCGTGAGTGAAACTGAAATTACAAAAATAACTACAATGAGGAGGAAAGTGCTGTAGAGTTAAGTAAAGTAGATGTGCCGACGGAGTTAAAGTAAGAATCCTAAAAGGATTTGAATACTGCGTCGAAGTCAAAGTGTAACAAATGTTAAAACAAGAGGATAAAAAAACAAATATATAATGTTTCCTTTAAATTTCCAATAAAGATTATAGTTGCATTTCGACGACTGACACGTGTTTTATTCATTTTACTACTATTGACAAACTGGCGAGGTTAGAAGTAGATTGATGTAAGTGGCATTTATCTTTAAAATATATTTATATCTAGACTATCAATCATACAACTGAAAAATTTACACTTACATCCATTTGATCCTAACGTTGCCATGTAATTGTAAACAAAAATCGTGAGAACCATGAAACCGCAGATTCTTTGTGATATTTTAAACAGCATTTATTTTTGGAAACATGCAACGATATCAACTTGTACTACGCATTTCAAACGCTGATAATTACATACTGGTTATAATCAGCTCTTGTTTTATATCGCCTATGTTAAATATATGGGTTTTGCCGCTTTGCAATATAAGTGACTTATTAAGTTAAGAAACGATTTATTATGACAAGTTATTTGAAGGAAAATGTACTCGCTACGGTCCATAATATACCGGTTCATAACTATAGTAGTCGGGATTTTCCATATTTAATTTATATCATTTAATTCCAGCCTTACATCGGGTTGGAGCTTTACTGAACCTATGTATAACTAATACAAGTAATTAAGCTACCAGCCTGGAAGGAAGCTGGGGAACTCTAGTATTTCACGGTAAATGATGAGGCTAGTAACTATCCGTGTATAAAATAGGCCTTGCAAGAGTAACGTCAAGATTAAATTGGGTGGTACAAAAACCAGCAACTTTTGATAGGTGGAACCTTTCGCCATAACCTCATCGGTTATTGAATATTCCACCACGAACAAGAGAGATTGGCTTTAGCTCGAGTATGTACAGAACCCCTTATGCCCTCCAAGTACGATAAAAACTGTACTAGTTTTAGTCTTAATTCTGACCGTACCTGCTATGGAGAGACCTTCATCATCCACATCGTATTCGTGCCCCTCGGAGCCCATGAGGTGCGCGCCTTGCTGCAGAACTCGCTCGATGTCGAACGTCTCGCAGCGTAAGCGCCCACCCTCCTCTGCATCTTCTTCTTCTGTACCTAGGACAAGACACTACAGTTAGTAATGTTTAAACAGAAATCTACTCCAAATACTTTAGTACCTCCTACTATGGATATGCTGTCTATGTTTTCGACAGAACAATAAAGTGTGGTATTTGCCAGTCAAATCAGTTTAAATGCCAACACCTCCCTTAAGTGTTAATGAGAGTAATCTGTCTTTATCAAGATTTGAATAAAGAAACAGAGAGACCACACACAGTTATCTTGTCATGATATATGGCAAGAGTAAAGTTAGTACGCGGCCATTTTATATAATAAACCGTAATTGATAATCATATCGAATCCATTAAAATCTCTTTAATATCCTTTGAATTCAGGTTCACATAACATTATTCATGAGAATATAATTTGAATTTCGAACAAAAAGTAAATTGCGTCTCAGAACTCGAGTTCATGGCAAAAAATCTGAATTTCATAAAATTTACACAGCACTGATAGCCTAGTGGTTCGAACGTTGGTTTTCCGAACGTGGGAGCGCGAGTTCTAATCCTGCACGCACCTCTAATTTTCCGAAATTTATGTGCGTATTACAAGTTAATTATCATTTACTTGCGTGAAGGAAAACATCGTGAGAAAACCTGCACACCCGAGAGTTCTAATTTTTTATTACAATACGGGTATTCACAATACGTCTTTTGTACATCAATATTTCAGCGCGTGGTCACGATCCATGCAACTCGGTCGAAATATAGATGTCCAAAACACAAATCGTGAGTACCAGTATCATAATAAAATCCGCTCAGATCATGATGAATCCAGTTTCAAATCATGTAGTTTTAAAATTCAATAGGATCTTTATACAGTTAACACGATAAAAATACTCGTATAAACAATTCATTGTATCAATCTGTCACTGAAACGAAGTAGATGATTCAATAACAAATTGATTTATTCACATATTGATGTGTACCCATGATTTATAACAATTCAAAGTGGTCAGGGGTTTCCATTGTGCAATCGAAATTCGACTCAAATTCATTTCGTTAAAGGGTTACTTCACGTCGACACTAATGAATATTTACTGTAATAAATATATTCGTCACTATTAAACGTATAAAATTTATCTTATTGCGCTGTTTATGCATGTAAACTTTATCTATACTGAATCTCTCACTTCAACGTATGCATAAATCTTTTAAAGATTTAAAACGTGTGTGGTAACATTAACAACACAAACAACACACACACGTTCACGAACAGAGTACAAACATTTATCTGAAACACAATCTGCCCCGCCTGGAAATCGAACCCGGAGCCCCTAGCTTCAATCGTCAGGTCGTTAAATTGGATATTGCTACACTTTGATTTACTTCAAAGAATGTTCGAAGTAAATAGTTCGAGTAAGCGAACGCGTAACGCTATGTGATCCACGGAGCAAAAGCTATGATCCGCGATCCATGGCAATTTACATGATAATCGCCACCAACAATGGCTCATTGAAGACGTTTTGTTAAACATTACCTACTTGCGATTTACGACATTAATGTAAAGCTGACACGGATTTACATTCGACAAACGACATTGACTGCGTTGCACAATGCGATTGAATTGTTATTATTGCTTATTGCACATGAATAATAATACGCGATTTGTACTAAAAATGGTGAAGCTTACAGGGAGGTATGGGCGGACCATTAATTTGGGGGATCCTGACGCTACTTGGGGGTCTAAATAATTAACCAAACTATTATCTTGCATTATGTTCTATTGAATTCCAGTAACTGGCACATTTTTTCATTCGATTCATCGTCGATTGTCTCCACGGGCATTAGGGGCCATATTTTCAGGGGGTTCTGGGCTGCAGCCCAAGAAGCCTGTATATAAAACTGCCCTTGCATTTATAATTAACCGTAATTGTATTTATCGGTCATGGTACTTAATTATCCAGGGATCATTAATCCAGAAATGCTAATTAAAGTTAAAAGAAAATATCATTAGCAGAAAAATCAAATGCAATCTTTAAACTTGTAGAACTAAGAAGTCGTTAGCTCCCTAAAAGCATATCAAAAACATCGTTCTTAAAAAAATGCTATTAATCCTCACCGCAGTCATTATAAACATATGTACCTACTTTCATTTTAACTAGTACGTGATTTTCTTTCACGATTAAGTGATTGACCTTATTGTAGCCGAATATTCGGAACATCTTCAGCGCAAAGTTCGCCAGGTACCAAAATAAACACGCGTCATTAGGAGATTGTTGCGATTAAAAACCGCAAGGTCACTAACATTCAAACCGTTATCTCAAATGTAGGTCGGAGTTTAGACAAAGAAAATATGTGTTTATCATACGAATATCACAGACAAAACAATATTCGATGTTTTGCGAAAATCTCTCATGACAATTTATTAGGACTTTTCTCAACTCACTCTCATTCTAAATATCGAACTCAAGACTCCTTGACACGCAACATTTGGGTAATGTCCAAAAACATCTCAAAAGAAATAGATAAGTCTCTCTGTTCCGCGACCTTCGACGTGTTTCATTTTGTTTATTTTCGGAGTACATCCATCTTTAGTCATATCATATACATAAATGATTCTTATCCGGCCCTAGCAGGATGTATACATGATAAGAATCCATTTTTCATCGGTATATTTTTTCCTCGGATAAAAACAATTATAATAATTGTGTGGTAATGTTATCCTTTACCACAGATTGTTTGATCTGTAGACAAAGAGATCATTGCAACCGATATGATTTTGGGTGTATCATTAACTGAAGATTTATACACGTAGTATCGGTTTTTATATCTGCGTAATTCAATTTAAAAGATATGAAAAAATATATTTTTAACCTTCAGCATTAGTTTAGAAATCGGTCTCCACTCCTTGAGATCTTCAAGGATGGGAATATCCCTAATGTACAGCGCGTGCAGGTCCCTGGCAGACGGGGGAACTCGCGTTTTCAAACGACACATCAAAAAGATACCAATGATCTTTAACTATAGATTCTTCAGTCAAAATAAATTAAAAACTTTATACGCTTAAGTAAATGGAGTACGCTCTAAACCATCCAAATAAAGAAAATTTGGGCTATATTAGACAATTAGTTTTCCTGTTTGGGTAATAAATAAATAAATAAACGCTAACACACTCATACCCCCACAATAGGATTCCTGTGTCGCGGGTGGCACGGACAACACAAATAATACGTCACAGACACCCGAGAACAAATATTTATCTTTCACTTAAATAT
>DWPA01005109.1:0-12146 GCA_018251375.1 Calpodes ethlius | reverse complement strand
TTTGTTGATAATATCCGTGACGGTAAAGAAAATATTGTTCAGTAATTTGAGTATGTTTTAAGAATTATACACATACGAGTATAGAGAATATTTTCATTTTAAACTTAAAACAAATAAATTGGCGAAAAAATATTTAATAAAAAATCTGTTCTGACATTATTATGTTATCCCTCTAAAATTAAATAAGACTAAAGCTTGTAGATCTCCAAATTTAAATTTATTACTCTGAAGTATTATTTTTAAATCGATTTTTTTAGTTTACAATATTTTTATAGCTTAAATTTTTAACTAAAATCTGAAATATTTCTTCAGGCCATTGCCATTGCCTAGGTAATGTCCAAGGTTTTGAGATCTTTTTTCCTTTTTACACTATACACGTAACCCGTATCAATAGGCCAGGCAGTTTCATATTTCAGTCGATATTACAAAAACCAATAAACTGATTTTCATGCCACATTTACTATTTTCTAATTTGAAAAAATCTAAGCCAATAAAATGTTATACTCCGATGACTATTTCTGGAGACATTTCTAAACAATAATACGAACATACTCAGGAATAGATAAACATACATACTTATCGAATTGATAACATATTTTCTTGATCTAAGTTAACATTGAATGTTAAAAACACATTTTGCTACTGAATTACAACTCTGACGCGAGAAGGTAGCAAAAATTAAAATTCTAGAGCAAATTATACATACCAAATTGTTTAAACCTTGTTTTGTGGATTCCGATACACTAATGAATGATACAACTATTAATATCAAGAAAGTAGTTAATGAAGAGTTTGATTTGAATACGAAACGACTAGTAAAGAAGTTTCTCTGTCAAATAGTAATAAATACAAGTCCATAAATAATTATATTTTACATACACACTGTTAAACTAGCTACCGTTACCGAAGTAATGAACATCGAATAACCATAAAAAACACAAATGTGTTTGGGAATGTAATATTATCCCTGATATATTGTTGTTTTTCAATTGGGAAATTATTTGGCTTTAACCCATTAATGAGCAATAGGTCATTGTTGTTCTGCATAAATGAGGAGGCCTAGCACGTAGTCTAAAATACTCTTTCAACGCAGATTCCTGGAGTAGAAATATTTGCTTACAATTCGTGATAATTCAATTTTTTAAAGTACATGAAATGTTTCAGTGGCACCTAATTCTCGATCGAATGTTCTTTTATCTAATTTTATATTCCAAGAAGTAAGTCAAGGAGTAACTCCTCGTTCTGTGAGAAGAGATGTAGATCTAGCCCTGTATTTACTACAATGCTATTAAGTCTCACACTGAAATAGAAAGGATCCGATATTCTCATTTACTTCGCTCTAGTTTCTTGAACAATTTCAAAGATAAAATGGGAGTACGAGTAATCAACTCTTCATTTCTTTTTATTTCACGCAAGAATCAATAGGATAGATACTAGTTGTGATGTAATTTATGTAACTCGACTCATATAATAGGCTTCTTCATAATGATGAAGCAATGTTGCTCAAGTTAAAATACGACTAAACATTAACCACTAATATTAAAATTAATGTCCAACTTTCATAAATTTCTTCTCCCTAATTTGCAATAACAATGCTACTCAAAGTCAAAACATCGCACTTGAGTAAATTATACGACAAGCAGAAATAATTTCATCATCCGTTTACTCCTGTCACCGTTCAGGTTAGTTACGCCGAACTATGGAAATAAAGGTCATTATGCACTATCCAACTTCCATTTTATACTTTGCAGACTATGCGGAATAAGAAAATATTTTTATTCCAAAATGTATTGGATGTTTATTACCTATGCATATATTTTTTTCTAAAAATGTTACAAAATTTATATAAATCCGAGATCTGTAACATTAGACCTTTTAGTGTATTACTTTTGTCAACAGAACTATATTTATTTAAGTAAATTTTCTCACGCACCAAATATCAACCCGGTATGAATTGGTCTGTAGGACTGATGTTCTGAAGCTATTAGTTTGTAACTAATAAATTCTATAAAAAATTAACTTCTATCCTACGCAAAGTAGTGAGAAGAATTTTCATAAAACGTCACACAAGAGATACAAAAGATCATGTCGATAATTGCAAAAAAATACGTGACCAAAAAATCTGCATTCTGCGAAGCGACCATGCACAATTGTAAATCACTGTTCTCAGAATCATAAGCCCATAAGCACATTTCACCATAATCCCGTCTGCTTCTGTTATGCAAACATTGGGAGCCACAATTCTCTCAGCACTCTAAAAACCTTACCTTCAACCTCTGGCCAGAACAATAAATAACTTTTTTTTTGTTTTTAGTCCGTTCCTCGTATTGTTTACTTAGTAACAGAGATTTGTGTGGGGTCCGGTGCTATATTTGCATGCTTTTTGACATGCCTTTGTATTGATAGCATCGACAAATTGTATAACATGCTTCTTTTTGGTCGGCTTGATATGGAAGTCGGATAACGAAAGGAATTTTAATCCTTTTTATAGTATCAGATTGTCAAATTAGCGATCCGATATCAACATTAATTCAGTTTAGTGTGATTCTTTTTAGTTCTATTAAGCTGAATTTCTTATCTTTCACAAAATTACTAACCTTGTTATCTATTACTGCTTTGAATTTGTTTGATTTTCAGTAATCTTTTTATTCGCCAACTAGTTTTACGATTTCCTATTTCTTCGAGATAAATAATACTCTGTCTTGAATCTCCTGAATTGTTTTTATTTTTAAAACTAAATATAATAACGATTTTTTAAAGTGACCAATCTTATTTAAAACACCAATGAAATAAGAAGCAATGTTTTTTATATTCTAAATTCTTTGTTACTACAATGCTTACAGTTATCATTGATGTCTCAATTACAAAAGAAAGCTTCTCAATCATTATCCAAAGGATGAGCGCCCTAAGTGGGGCCATTTACCGGTTTCATTATCTTAATGACGCTAATTTTTACTTCATTTGTATGAAGAAGGTGCTCAGTTATGAGAACAGTAAAGAAACCTACTCATTTTTTCTTATACGATTATATTTTTCTTATACCCTACATAATATACTTGTAAAGTATGAAATAATTTGTAGTTTTATACAAAACTAGCATACCTCTGCTTCTCAATGGGAAACATTATATATAATTTATACCCGCCTATTAGTATAATGCAATCATTTCAATGGCAGAGCTACTTATTCCTTTATAAACTATGATTAAATCTGGCTCAGTAGTGGGTCATTATTGGGTTAAAGAGAATAGTTTGTTACCTTTAGAATTCCATATCGTAACATGTGTTCAACACCTTAAATTTTTACATCTATAACAAATGGTCATTTACTGAATTAATTTCTTCTACTGGCATTGTAATCTCTTAGTGTTTATTTATCCCTTTGTGTTCACATCAGGTATTATTTACATTTAATTACCTTACAGTTTGCAAGACTATTAGTAAACAGTTTATTACCCTAAATAACTTTGCTCTAACAGCTTCCGACATATTTTTAAACCTTTACCGGAATGAAATTTAAAAAATGCATTATATTTATTGGAGTGCCTAAAAAGGGAAGTCTATATTAAAAAATTATAATATGTAACTTTTTTTTTTTAATTTAAAAGATTTTAAATATTTAAAAAAAAAATGTTTTTTTTGACCAAATGCAAAATTGGGAAAAAAAAACAGAAATGTATGTTTACTTCATACTATTACAAAATGTTGTCTGTGGGTTTTTATATATATACTTTCAATTTTTACTATCTCCAATACGGATTTCATTCAATGTAACAAATGAACTTAAACATAAAACTACAATTTAGCTTAAGTTGTAAATTGAAGGGTTTTTAACCTACCAGTGAAAGTCTAGTAAAAATTGGTTCAGCTATTTAAAAAACACACCCAATGAAAGTTTTTCAAACAAACAAATTTAAAAACACAAATAATTGCGAAACTTTAAGCAGTCATTAATTTGCAACAGTTCATAAAAGAAGTAGTAAAATATTAATGAACATTAATACTCCTAAAATCCAGTAAGTCACAACTGTAGACACCTTTGTTTATGGAATGCGAGTGGGCGTCTTCTATGGCCTATTTTCTTAAACTTTCCGCCTCATTAAGTGTTTGTATACACGCATTCGATACATACTATAAACGGTTACTCAATATAAAAGCTGGACGCCTTATGGGAAAATTATCGTTATGTTTACTTACTTTCTAGTGGCATACGCGTAGGGCAACGCAGGTTTTGTCATTTACCTTTTAAGCTACAGATCTGTTTCCACCTTTAAAACTATAGGTTAAGGCTGAGATTTCAATGACCGATTCAAAACTTGCTGGACATTTCATGCTGCCGATCTTCCTCGATAAATACAGGAAGCGACACAGCTCTAAAATTTCCTTTTTGAAATGCAAGCTATTGTCACTTTTAAGTGCTTTTCATTGAGTCGAAATTCTTATGATTGCATTAGGGACCAGTAACATTCTGTGTATCTTATTGTATGTTTGTTATTTTTCGTGCTGTAAAAGGCTTTCTTTGGAATTGTTCTGCTAAACAGTGTTTTATAGAATCTGGCGCCAGAATTTGAAATAGTGTACATTTTTTTACATCTTCCCACGTGTCTAATATATTACGAATGTTATTGTCTTCATATATTTTAACACGTGCTGTTTAATCTAATCATTTCGTTGTTTTATCATAGTTCAATTTAAATTCATTTGCTATTTTCTTGTATGCGTTTCAAAGTGTTGTAGGCACCCTGGCACGTACAACCATTTGGTATGTTATAGTGTCAATATCGTTATCATTTTCCACATTTCTCAACGAGTCATCCATCTTTTTCACGCTTTTGATCAAGTGGCTTCAAGTATCGGCACTAGCATAAGGACTCTTGGAGGCGCCAGGCCTTGGCAACCGTCAATCACTTACTAATGTAGTATTTCCAGTGTCTCTTATTACCTTATCTCAAGGTCGATAATAGTATGGCATTGAAATTATTACCACATGATATTTTGGTGATTCTAATTTATACAAAATTTCTATGTAGTGACTTATTGCTAAGTAATAGAGTTCAAATTGTGTTGTAGGCGCATTGGAGAGTTTAAAATTGCATTGTTATTAGTTATTGCGTTGGTATGTTTGTGTGTTCTTACGCATTTGAGGAAAAGTATTTGTGAATACAAATTGTTAATGCACTTTGTGTTTAGACATTATGTTTGTTTGTGGTCGATCGAGTGATTGAAATAAAAAAAAACAGTTTTTGCTTCTGAATGTAGTATGTATTTTTATAGATATTGTAGTGTTATTTTGCAATGTTTAGTTCCTGTGAGGGTTAATTGGCTACTACAGTATATGGACTATGGTATCAGGAATAACTATCAAAGAATGGTAGTCAAACGGAACACTATTTCACTACAGGTTAATACTGAATCCTAGAATTTATCGCAATATGCTCTAGTATATTCCAATAGATACGACTGCAAGATGTTGAAAGAATTAACGGATAACAGCGTTGCCATTTTTGAAGCGACGTAAGGTTCAAACTCTTTGAGAAAAGAGTGTATTTTTACGTCTCAACCGGAGCAAAAAAATATTACTGGCGACTTAGTGTCGCTTTATTGACACTTGAAACTTCTTGACTTGATTTATAACGTATTAAGTAGGCGAAGGTATTCATAAGGAGGAGGTACCAAACCTAGCCAAAAATACACCGTGACTTTTGACTACTACGAGACACGGGGCTCTCCTCAGAACTCAAGATGCCGAAATTATATTCCACCACATTGCTCCTCTGTATAAACTATTGGATACTATTATGTTACCACGTCGCCGATATAGAATTAAACTGCTGTCCATCCTATCACGGCCATCCGTGCTCCAGCACGGAAGCGCTCAAAAAACTTTTAACTCTCACACGTTGACACATGTTTAGCTTGCTAAAATTTCTAGAACCAATACAATTAGAACATTCAAATTGAATTCTCCTAGTAACAGTTAGACCGTACCCTTACAAGTTACATTTATAACGTTCACATATTCCAAACAACAAATCTAGAGAATTACCTTTTCAGGCTCAAGCGCGCCAAGGCTACTTATTTATACAGCCATCCGTCATTCGTCCGTCCGTTTCTGTGCGTTGTTATCGTTAGACCAAATACAATGTTAGCACGGCTATGCAAATGTAGCATACATACTATATGGTCTAATGATATTGCTATTCCAAGATCTTAGGTAATGCTTGACATCAATCTTACCTGATATCAAGTGGAGATGTCGTTCAATAATAATAAACTTTATTAAATCAAAGGTCCAAAATGCTTGTGAATCCTCCGGGTCCCGAAATAGTCGAAATTGTGTTTCAAATATAACAAGCAACTATTGATAACCTTTCAAACTCCCACTGTTGGACATAGGCCTCTGCTAATTGACGCCAATCCGACCGGTCCGAGGCCCTTTAGGTCAGCGGTGTACCTGACCGTGTTACTACACATTATCAAGGCGTTTATCTGACCTTCGAACAATTTGACCTAACCATTGCCTTCTCAGCAGGCTAACTTGGCGAGGTATATCGGAAATTTTTGTTTGTTACCGAACTTAACGTTACGAAGATTCGTAGCGAATAGTTTGTTAGAGGCAACCATTTAGTTAAACCTTATTCACTTCTCTTCCATATTATAAACATCAGTAGCTCAGAGGATGTTATCCAACGATAACAGGAGTGGCTGAAAGCCTAATGTGCGGAAGCTGAAGCACGAAAACGCTCAAAGAATTTTACCTGTAGACGTCACCACAGAGCTCGCTTGAAGCTCTTTAACTGGGTCCATTACTCACATAATTTCAAATAGACAGAAGTTGTTGGACAGCGTGACGTAAGCAATGAAATTATAAAACAATGCAGACTCTAGTTGAAACCAGTCAATAAGGCAGAGCGAGATATTGCTTTATAAAAGTAGATTGTCCTAAATGTTAGAAACGCGAAACGCGAAGTTGCCTAAAACGATTTGGTTCTGTGCAAAAACTGTAGTAGTAGTATACATATGTACGGCTGATGGAAAACTTAAACATCTTGCCAGGTCTCACGGTGTGACTTAATTTTTTTAGTCAATAATAGTTGACCCCGTTAAGGAGATGACGTACGCTTAACGAGTTAAACTTATGGGATATTCCTAATGTGATAGAGCACTTGGCTAGCTCTTTACAGCGGCAGCTTTGATACTTTAAGTAGACCGAGCTCCGACGATTACCCAATCGCTGTCAAACAACGATAAGGACTTAATTTTTTCACTGACTGTACTTCTTTAACAACGGATTCAAAACTTTATTCGTTCGCCCCAAAAGTCCGAATTTGAAGGAGCATCGCTACAGGGAAATCGAAGTACCATTGGCGACATAGCTACGCGAATAAACGACAAGTAAATATAGACCATTATAATTGTTATTACCCGGTAATAATGTATAAGATGGCTTGCATGATTTTTATTACCGAATCAATCGATTTGTTGGTGCAGTGTGCATAGTTGTGAAGTATTGAGGGCGCGTCAGCTGGATTGTTCAAGTGGCGAATATTGTGATTCTTTACAGAAAACCACTTAAAGTGTCTCGTGAGATAAATGGGTACAAATAAACAATTAGCGACAAACAGGAATGTCTGAGTGCTGTCTGCCTGTACTCCATAGGGAACATAAATACGCTTTTAAATTTACGCTACAATCTTGTTTGAGTCATAAGTACATCTCTAATACAATAGACGTGTACACCGTTTTCTATGTGCCGTACTGTAAAACGGGCTACAGTTCAGAAGTGGACTGCTACTCCTGAAATAAAGAACTTACTCCTTAGTAAGAAACTTGGATGGTTTGGATTACCATTGCATGTATGCATTCAAATTATCTTTGACATTTATAGATATATTTATTCTATCCATTTATTTATGTGGTATGCCTTAAAACACTTTAATTATGATACCCATTAATTTTTTTCTAGAAGGTAACAAGACGAAACAAAACTTAAAAAGAACTGTTGACGGCGCCAAAAATTCTTTAACAATACATCTTGTCACCTTTCATCACAGCTTTACAAAGGAATAAATATTGTCGGACTGACACATTACCAAGTCTCAACATCCGCAAACACGAATCCGAAAACAATTACAATCCATTTAAAAACCACTTATTTCCAAATTCCAAATACGCCATTGTTGTGACAGAACCGCGGGATAAATTAAAAAAAGAACAATAAACCGCGTCGACGCGGGCTGTCAACATAAATTAAAAAGTTTACCGATTTTAAAATTCGAACAACTGACACGATTGCGGGTGCGCGCCATTTCTTTGACGCCGGGAGATGACAGTTGAGTGATGGAATTGTGCATCAGTCGCACTTGACAGTTTTTTGTTTCGACTGCCGCGCCGCGTCTGTTGTTTACTGGCGACCTTATCAAAGGAGTGTCGTGTTACTGTCACGGCTCCAAACACTGTCCAGACGTTTATATGGTTGTTACAGAAAGGTTTCGAATGAAGTTTTAAGAGAATTTTGTCACATCAACTTTGAATACGTATATAAAGTGATATTTAAGAACATCGAAAATTTAATTTGTCTCCAAACCGTATTAACAAGAGTATAATGTATTGAAAAAAATACTATGAAACTAAAACGGAAATATGTTAAAGCAAGTTATAAGTGTATTTTATTGTACATACAACTTAAAGTCGATATTGCAACTACAAAACTAGTACCAAATAAATTATATAATATGTGTATTTTTTATCGCTTAAATAGTTCATTATGCCGTAGCTGGCAGACCAGGGTGTTGCGGGCGTTAAAGTCGAAGCCCTTCTTCTACCTTTCATAAATGTTGTTGATAATTGTTACTAGCATGATCTTTTGGAGTCCTACCAAATTAGCTACTATTTTTTTGTTTGAATCATTCGCAAAACTAAAGTTTGTGTTCCAGCTGGGAGCTTTGGAGTCACTGATTTCTTTCTTCCTTTTCTTATCTTTCTTGGCCGGTAACATGTTACTCCCATGGTGTAACTTTAGCAACGGGCTTTCTTTTACCAGGCAATATGCCATGCCTAGGGACTAGCTGCGCTTGGTCTGACTTGCGTTCAAAACTTTAATAGCGTGACGTCATCGTATGACGTATAATACGATGTTGCCACATTACTGATAACTGATTAACCATCAGGGAACTTGTTTCTGTATCTCTATTCTAATCGCATTAAAAATCGTGATTGATGATTGTACGATGATACACACAAATAATCTAGTCGAAATGCCTGAATGTATATCTATACTAGTATAGGCTATTACTAATTTTTCATTAAAAATTATTTTATTTCATTTTTTTAGTGCGATTTGATCATTTGAATAGTGTCACTCATAACAGTACATTTTTACTATGGAGCGCTACTCCAGACACGTATTTAGTATCTTCATCACCAAATTGGTTTCATGCATGCGAGTGTTTCCCGTTATTATGAACCTGAGAGCTTAGAATGAGCAAGATAACGCGAAGAGGTTCACTTAATGCGGTCGATTATACACACCTTGTTATATCTAAGTTGACTCGTAATTAGTAACTTTAACCACATTATGTAGAAATTTATGACTTACACCTGGTGGTCAAATAAGTTTTTGTTATAAGTTATGGTCATTCTTGACTACTACCTCATGTGATGGTAAGCGTAAAGTTAGGTAGGCACAACCTTAGAATAATAACCCTTAGAACCGCACTAGGCGTATAAGGTAACCGTTCCAAAGAAGCTTTAAAATATGCTACGTTGGTAACATGAGTATATTGAGAAAAGTAATCACCTTATTTGTTTATAAGCACTGGTTAGATACCACTTTATACTGTCATCAAAACACATCTCCACGTTTGTGTGTGTTTCAGCGATTGTAAGCACATGAGATCACCACACACGTATATTTTTCATGCTTAACTATAGCCCAATTCGATAATAAGAAACAAAACGTCTAGGAGTTATAAGTATATACCACACTCATTATAGACATTATTTCTTTCAACCCACATACCTGTGACATCTATCAACGTATCATTAATATTAAAATTTATTTAAACATGATAAGTGCTATCATATACTATCGTTATTATAAATTCTTCTACTACATCAACACTCCTGCCGTTAACTGGTGTAATCGTTTTCAAATTACATACTGTGGGCAATCTATCCTGATGTATTGTATCAATCTGCATAACTCTCATCGGTTTAAGTTAATGCGATGTTAAGGGATGCATTTTATCAGTCTGTCCACTGTCAATTCAAGGAGGAAACTATAAATTATTGATGATAAATTAGAGTGTGGCACCATAAAGTTGTTGATGCAGTCAAGCAATGGAGGCTTGAGAAATTAGCACATGCCACATGAGAAGTTATGAAAGAAAATTTAAAATTTGCACGTTATTGAATACGCAAAACGCTAAGTACGTTACATTATAACATTCAAATTAAGCTAAAAATGGTGGGAGAAATTTTTAGAATATCTTTACTCTATATGAAAACAGAATATATACAGGGCTATTTCTTGGGCTGAATTCTCCATTGGCGATGGAGCAAGATGTTTCAGCAGATGGTCTGGTAAAAGTATCGTTGGAAAGAGCGCGCTGCTAGTTGATCTAAAACGGCTCGAATCATGGGCGGAGATTAATAAATCAAATAAATTATCAATTACGACGCCGCTGGCGATACCTCTATCGACGATTTACGAGTTAAATCTTATGGAGTTGGCATAATTTTCTATTAGCCGCAGACATTGTGTAAATTGGTTAGCAATTACTCCTAATACATCATCTTTTCCTGTTCCCTGTTTAGCTTTAACCTTCTGGTTGTCTGAATCGCCTTCTGGGCCGATAATTGCATTCCATTCGTTCAGAAATATTGATTCTTATTTATAGTGACAGTTTGGTATTTTGCGTCTACAATTTTAAGAGTTTAAACGTTTATTAACAGGTATACTGCGTATTTTATCAACCGATTTGTGAAACATTGCAGTACAGAGCTACCTACCTCGTGGAGCTGGCGATAGAAGGAATGTCTCTAAAAGATCAATTTAGGTAGAAATTTATGTCAATCTATGTTTATTGAAAGGCAACAATAATATCCACGAAACATAAGAACGAGGTCTATAAATATTCACGAAATAGAGTCAAATTTGATACGATTATTGAGTGATAGTGACGATATTATGTTCATTGAAAATCGATTAAGGTAGACGAAAGATTTTGTTTACAATCACGATCTACAAACAACATTTGAAGAACTTTTCTGTTGTCTTTTGATATATTCCATTGCTGAATTCGTCGGAAGGACTTATGGTTTATCGCCTCGCGGTGACGATTGGGTTCAAAGAATACATTCCGGGTTGTGATTGTTTTACTATCAGCTCGTAACTCCCTTTACATACGCAATTATGCTATTCTGAGAATATACTGTTAGCGTTTTTGTTCAAAAAGTTCTTACTGTAACTGATTAGTTTCCTAGTCCCAGTCTAATCTACGTAACTAAAATTGAAAGAAAGAAAAAGAAAGTACATTCTTCGTCTTATGACAGGCCCTCTTAAACATTTCTCAATTTCTTTAAAAGTGATAAAAAAGGTAATAGTATTGGGATGTTGTACACGGTTACGCAGGTTGTCCTGGTGCTATTTAGAATTAAATGATCGAACTCGAACGCAGTGACAACAGAAAGTGTATGAAAACGCATGCATTGTTCATACAGCGCTATCATATGCACCGTCTATCGTCAGTCAAACGTCGACTGCATGCGTCAAAGAAGTGCACCGCATAGTTGCCGTGTGAACGTGTAGTTAAGTAGTTCAAGACAAATAGGACGCCATAACAAAACATGACTTGTGTTATTGGTTGTATGTCATATTATGCCTTTTTGATAGAACTTAGTTTAAATTATATTTCAACTAAGATGTACTCGCAATATTACCCATTTAATTTGGTTTAATAAACGATTTAAAATTTAAATAGTTATTAATAATTAATAATATTAGTAATTAAGTAGTGATCCTGCCTGCGAAGCGAGGGGTCCTGGGTTCGATTCCCGGACGGGGCAGATATTTATGTGACAGATAAATATTTGTCCTCGGGTCATGGGTGTTGGTGACATGTTATTTGTGATGTCCATGCCGCC
>DWPA01005108.1:0-12147 GCA_018251375.1 Calpodes ethlius | reverse complement strand
GAGGGTGGGGAGGGCGGGGTCTACTGATAGTCTCAGACATCACATAAAATAAATACTACATCTATGTATGAAACGAGGATGTAATCTCAAATAAAAATAATCTAATATTTGGTACAATCAGCTTAGTATCTCTAGATCTGAGGTTGTAAATGGCATGCAATGCTCTTTTCTCTAATATAAAAATTTACTCACGTCTGTCTGCAGCCGAGCCCCACATTGTCATATGGCATGACGTTACACTAGGAAAGCTGCTGTAATAAATAAACCTCTGTTTCCACGTCAGTTAAAAGCCTTATTTTTTAAATGGCGCAAGCAGCGGATCTAAATGTCCCTGACTAGTTTCAATATGAGCGCTCCACTGTAATCGAATATCTATAGGCCAACAAATGTTGTTCGATATATTACATTTTACATTGATACTGCGAATTTACTATACCTCGTTTGTAAAATTCATATTTCATTCAGATTGTACGACTTCGACTTGGGAGATTGGAGGATCGTCAAAATATGTTTTCTACTGCCTACTTCAAAAATTAAAGAGACTTTCACCTGAAAACAATTTGGTTTCACAGAAGTCCCCAGAGAAGTATTGCAAATCATGGATATATATTACAAATAGCAATGGTTTAATATTGGTCCTTCGAGCACTCCTGTGGTGACGTGTCCTTCATTCCATGAATAACTAGTTTTTTAATACGCTTACATAGATACAACATTATGGAGGCAACTGATTTAAATGGAACATCATAATAGCTAAAATCTACCATTAAATATATAATTATTTGGTATGAATATTTTTTCACGAAGAGATTTTCACGGAAAGCATTTTCTTTTACGTTATAATGTGGTCGACCATTCTAACGATACTTGGAGTGGCGGCGATCAGGCGCAGCGGTGGCGCAAGTGTGGGAAATATTTACTAAAGCGTTGATCTATTATACAGCGGTACCTCGGCGGGTCGGGCGAGTCGGGCGGTACTCGTACATATCACCGACTGGAAGTAAACAGAGGCTATCTTATCGTCGTCAGCACAGATTAAACAATACGCGCTATCGACACTGTACATGTGCATGTAATTTTATATTATGAAATATACGTGCGCTATAGGTACTTCGGAATCAAATACAAGTGGCCACGATGAGCTACGTAGTTTCATTACTTAAGGTGGTATTAGGCTGACAGTCTTATATTTTACGCAGGGATTACGCGGCGGCTACGAGGTGCTCAATTGAATTTTTAAAAACGTTAACTAATACTTATTTTAATAGCGCTTGCTTGAATGTCGTCGGATTTCTGGACAACCTTTCAACTTCTATTCCAAACCCTGGGGCGGTTTAATTTATACAAAAAAAACATACAGCATGCCTTTCTACGTCAGAAACACTTAGGGTCCGGGAACATTAGTCAGTCAGTCGGTCGTCAAAGTCCAATTTGACCAGTTACAACGGAATGTACATTAATTGCAACTACTGAAATAGCCCGGAATGCGAAGTTACTTATATAAGGCAATTTCTATCGAAGGAAATAAAGAAGTGATTTGTGTACGGCTCGGGCTACGTTATTGGAATTTTAATAGAGATCTCTATTATTTTTTATAAAATTTATGTAGCTCTTGTTTGTCAGTAAGTAATTAATAGGTGGTGCATTCCGTTGGTTAAAGATAATTATTGTTTTGTGGGGTATTGCAGAGCCGCGGCGGCGGCGGAGGCGGCGGCATGGAGTGCGGCGTGGCGGCGCCGGGCGCGTTCTCCCACCCCGCGCACCCCCCGCACCCCGCGCTCTCGCCCACCGAGCGGTCGCCCGCCAAGGCCGGTCTTCACGTGAACTTCAGCGACAAGGGCGAGGTGACCGTCCAACATCTGATAAAGTTGCTCTTTTCTATCTGTTGCCCGCAACACACAATACACGATACGGCACTTTTGACCTCGGCCCTTTCGTCTGAGAGTACTTCCAGATCGAGATAAAACCGAAGTCTGTATTTAACTGAGTGTCAATTAGATTCATAACTCATCCGATCACGGTAAGAAACCGCCGCACAGTGAAGAAGAAAAAACTTCCTTTGAAAATAAATAATACGAGCTACGGATATCAATAATTGAAACGTCACTTCCATGGAACCCCCTTACCATTGCCGTATAACATGTTATTTGTTACTTGAGTTATTTTTTATTGTGTTTCTCACACATACTTAATATTGGGATATAATAGATTGCTATTATGGGGATCACGATAATACCCAAAATCATTAAGTACATCGAAATATACTTACGAATGTCATACTTGTGCTCTTACCGCCGCTCTCGGAGAGGTAATTGCGGAAAAGAAACGGTGAAAGCAACTCCACGGCACATCTTTAAACCATTTGTTACAGACTATACCATCAACCCAGAGCTGGAGGCAACACTATTTCTTCCTCGCGTTGTGATTGTCCTTCACTTACGAGCAGTCTTAAATAACGTGTCGACCGCGGGATTCTATTGTCATAAACGTAATAGTAACAACGACTGTATTTGTAACATTGGACATTCTTCTTCATATCTATCTGTCGAAATTCAGGGGGAACGATTAAAGATTTAAGTTTTAGAATTCTTAATTTGGAAATATTTTGTAAGGAATTAATTGACTTGTAGAAGTTAGGTTCACTCTAATATGATGTGCAACAATCGATACGTTGGAATGATTGCGTTCGGTTGCAGGTAAAGGAGCGACGGGAAAAATTCCTGACGGCGAAGTATGGCAGCCACCAGATGGCGCTGATCCGCAAGCGGCTCGCTGTGGAAATGTGGCTCTACGACGAGCTGCAGAAACTGTACGAGGCCCCGGTGAGCGTCCCTGCGGCAACTACACCGGCGCTAGCCTTAACATACTGCTATATCCAGATCTAGTAGATCTTTGATTTTTATTTTCCACAGAACATGCTCACTGCATTGTTATGGCGACATTTAAATATCGTTAACTTTGTTTGACTGATGCCTTAGTATTCCACATCGGGCTCTCCAGACATTCAATTTGTATAACTGTGGTGAACGGTGATCGCACATAGCAGTTTGAATGATATTCAGCCTTACTTCCCCAAATTGAGTATCTCAATCTGTGATTCTTATATTTATATATATAGAAAAATGACATTGTGTTGAATAAATATTCATATGGCGGCGAATACGGCGGCTTTAAATATTTTTTTTCATTTCAGACCTTAACTTTTTATCTCTTAATTTTTTAATATCGAACGCTTACTTATGTAAGCATCGGTGCGAAAGTACTTTTTGAGCAAACTGCGCCACAGTTCAATGTTTTAAAAAAAGCTTCAAGTAGTAGCCGCAGCACGTTAGACATTTATCAACTAAATGTATTAATTCCTTCGGCCGCAGAAGGAAGGAGCACCGACAGCGGGGGCGGCGGCGGCGGCGGCGGCCTCGCAGGAGGTGGAGGTGGACATCGACGAGCTGCTGGACATGGACAGCGACGAGCTGCGCCGGCGACACCTCACGGTCGGCACTCCCGCTCGTTCTATCGTAGCTAGAGGTGGCGCCCCGCTCGGCAGCCGAGGGTGGACCGGTCCGGGCGGGCTCGTCGCCTACCTACGCCTCAAACCGGCACGCAGCATTGCAAGTGCATCGTGGTGCGAGTGCGATGAGCTCCAAGGGGCTTCTGATAAACCTTTCTTCGAACGGTTTTATCCAAACTGCGTTCGAGCGGATTCCCTGTATCATCCCGTAGTCGGCTGGACGATGAAGAATTGGTCATTGAAGACGGAGCCTTCATATATCAGATGTTGACGTCTCTGACTTTAAATTATACGTTTTCCATTAAGCTCAATAAAATGAGGTATCAATTAGTGATACAATTATTTCGCAGCCGAGAAGTACTTAGCTACAAGTGATCTCTTAGCAATCTAAACTGCTATTTTTCCCGAATCTAAGCGAGGTCGGGTTAGTTAGTATACATATATTATTAACATTATGATCATGAGTTGATCAAAGTTTATTGTCGTAGTGTTTCCTTGATCGCTACATCCCTCTTGTATCAAAACTCGGAACGAAAAATAATCACACACCGGATCCATCTTCTGTGTTTAAATAAAATTATTTTAAAGTATGCTGCTCGCACTAGCGCACTCCGGGGGCAGCTCGATAACATTTTTTCTGAGGCACTTTGCACAGCTCTACCATATCAAAAGGCCCTCTATTACACCGTCACTCAGAGGTGTTCGAATTGTTTTAATTTTTTTCATACCAGACAATATATAGTCACTCGATAAATGCTATGTAGTTACTCGTAATTCTAGCGAGTGTATTAAGTAATTCGATTTCTATTTTCAGAAATTATTAGCGGATGCCAAAAAACCGCAAAAAGATGTACATGTAAGTGCTAACAAAATATTACTCATAACTTATATATCGTAGTAACCACACTGTGTCCCTTGCCCGATCAACAAAACCACACTCACACTCCCGCTCGACGACCGACCGCCGCCGCGACACGGCTGACGCTTTATGTTCGAAATCCAGAAATGATAATGCTATTATGTTATAACGAAAACTAATACATTAAAATATTAACACATTTATCCATTTCCCTGTTTCATTATTTCAGAAATTCATCAATGAGTTGCTAGAGAAAGCAAAAACTCTATAAGTAGACTACTCGGATGGCGGAGACAAATCTGAAGAAGCATTACGTCGTCGTGCCCGGCCGTCGAGCGTCCAGCGTCCAGCGTCCTGCGCCGAGCGTCTAGCGTCGTGTTTATAATAGTTAATCGGTGGTTTATCGTCCGTAGAGATAGTAGCCGCGTGCGGCGCGGACGGAACGTGTGTACATACAGTGGGGCGACGCGTCTTTGCCAGTTTTAGCAAATCGAATCGATCGCGTTTAATATAAGCATTATAGACTGTAATGATTTGAGCTACGATTAGGGATACGATATTGTAAATGTATGTACTCATAGCGTAATTACAATTTTAGTTTATTCCCAGCGAGCCGGCTGGGGGAACGATAGTGCAATAAACATATCAGCGGTCACCGGCCGCCCCTCGCCGCCCGTCCGCCCGCTCACCTTGTTCGAGCGTAGCACGTTCACAGTCTAAGAAATGCACCTAAGTCTGCGGCGGGTAGCACTGGCCAGCGCTGCTAGAATCGAATGTGACCTAAACCCCGCGTTCGGCATTGCGAGTACTCCGAGCGATATGGTGCTGTGCCGTATCGACTGATCTAGAAATATGAACGATTCCAATCATTATAATGGCACGAGCGCGTACAAGCTGCGCCGACCCTTCGATAATTCCGCATGGTGACTAGTCTTGGAAGAAGTATCAATTAACTACCATAGTCTTTTCCTACTCACAGTTACAGGTAAAACCAACCACAAATTGGACATAGAAAATAGAATGATTGAAACAGAACTGCGACCTTCCACGACATATTAAGAGCCCTCTAAATGGGCCACCGACCCCCGCGACTGACGCTGCGCAAAAAGCGCACATACAGCAGACATTTATAGGACAGCCGCGCGCTCCACGATCGCAGGGCGTCATATAAATAAATAAAATTCCACCGCCGATTCGTGCCAATTAAAAATAAATTATAACCTTAGCGTTTTGAACGTAGCTCTCCTGAACACGCCTGATTAAAAAAAATCTTAAACGCTTCTTCGCACTTGCTTCGGTGAAGAAAAAATATTTCGAGGTACTCTGCACTTCCGAGCGTTTTCCATAATGTTGTCAAAGGTGTATGAAGTATGCGAGTTCGACTCGGCCAGCGTGATGGACCATAGCTTGTACCCCAGACATGTGAGAGAAAGCTAGCCCAGCAGTGGGGCAGTCATAGGTGGTAAAGCTTATGGCCATGAAATGTTTTGGAGTACTGTGTCTGTCGCGGGGTTTTTCTCGCTGCCCTGGGTGTCTGAGCTAACCCAAAAACCCCCACAAGGTCTCTCATCTTGCAGTTTGTCAGGTCGGAATTAGCGAACGAACCATATGGAAGCGAGTTACACTTTACGTTTGAAATTGATGAGTAGTGTCTCAGTCTCAGTAGTCTCAGTGCTGTTTCTTACTTGTACATAATATATTAAATATGAATTGGATATAGCAGTGCACATTGCCGCGGGCGGGCGCGCGGGGCGCTCGGTGTTGCATTAATACTTACCTGCCTTATTTGTGACTGGAATATCTTTGATAGAAGCCCTAAGCCGCTTTCGAGTGCCTACTTGAATTAATTTGCAAAGCTTCGTAGTTTTTCGTGTAATCGGCTGTGTGTGTATTACCTGATAAATGTACGAACGATATGGGTCAGGAGGTCGCAGGTCAGTATTTGACGGGATTCCGGAAAACGTACCGATCGATGGCCCTACGAACATTATAATAGTAAATTAGTTATTAATTTCGTGAGGATGTGCCAACCGGGCTCCATGCGACCCGTAACGGATGCTGCACAAATGTCTAGCAGCACGTGTGGCGGGCGGCGCGCGGCGGCCGGCGGGCCCGGTCTGCGAGTCCGTCGGGTGACGATACACATTTTTGTAATAAAGCCGTTTAATAGACAAAACTCTTTTATTCCCTATCGTTTCTTATGTCTTATCGAGAGAGACGTCGCCGCCGACTGCGGCGGACGCAGATATAAAGTATGTGCCATTTCAATGTTGATCTGAATCAACACCGTCTAGTGTCAATCAAATCAAACTAAATTGCTGTCAACCCTACTGTGAAAATAACAAAAGGCACCAGGTAAATTTTCAAAACTACATGAAAATGAAAGTTACTTCAACCCGAATTTTTCATCAAAATCGTCATAGCCATCTATTTATGTTTTTATACTTGTTGTAATTTATATATTACTTAAAGCCCGCCGGATGATCTACAAATCGAAAAAGAGTAGTGTCGCGACCTAGATGTCAAACGATGTTAAGAGTTTTATGGACGATTTATAGAACGTCATGATAAAAACTATCTAACTCATAAGGTGAACCAAATTAGAGATAAATATTTGATAAGAATTTGATTTTGTTGTTTAACGTTAACATCCGTGGCGTCTAGGTTTTTATGTAGGTATATAAATATTCTTTTTAATATATTTTTTTTCATTCGGAATAATTATAAAAAATAGCAACGTAGATGTACATATTATGTATCTATATTATAGCGGTCTGTCCCAGTTTCGCACGGGTGCAATAAAGTTTAAAAATGTACACTTGACAACGCCGTCTGGTGACTTACGTTAATGGGCATAGCATATAAATCTCATTACTAAAATGACTATTAAAAAAAAGGGGTTGGTGATAGACGAATGACAATGTCGAGTTGTATGTATATATTATGTGTATAAAGCCACATTATAAAGAAATAAAAAAAATGTCTGACATAGTCACTTAGGGCTATGAAAAATAGATTAGCCAATTCACAAACCTACTCACTACGCAAATAAAATTTTATAAAAATCGGTCTAGCCGTTTCGGAGGAGTATGGTAACTAACACGAGAATTTTATATATATATATTTACATAAGATATGTCAATGTTTGACTACTATCCCACCTGATGGTAAGTGGCGATGGAGTCAATGATGTTGACTAACTTATAAAAAACCTATTCACTCCTTTTAAAAACTCCCACATTATACACAAGTGCGAGCACCGACACAGGCAAGCTATTCCATTCCTTCGCAGTACGCATAAGGATCGACGCTGAAATACAAGATATCACGCATGTTACAAAATATAAGATAGGTATATCATACGTATCAACCACAAGTAAGGTCTGACCACGCTCGTAAATTACAAGAACTAATAATTTAGTTGACCGTTCATTACAGGCATATGTCGCGGTCTCCGCCGTAAGAATATAACGTGGAGACGATAATGACGAGAATCCAGTAAAGAACAGGAGTTAATTAATACAGAAATAGGTTTCAACTAAAAAAGTAAACGCAAATAAAATAATTTCATTTCATCGATCATTTATTAAACATAGTATAAGATTACTTGCTCCCATTTGTTTCAAATTGTTGATTACATTCTACATTTATAAATAAAATAATTAGAAACGTTTTTTTAGTCAGTCTCACATATCTTTCCCAACACACACAATCACTTGCACCAAATAGGCGGAGTTCCCGAGGTAAAAAATGGAACTATTGGAGACGCGAGCAGAATGTCGGATCGGCCGTCTCACAGTCCTGAGTCTGCGTCCGTGTCCATGTCCATAGGCAACGGCGCGGGCGGCAGGGCGGGCGGCGCGTCGTGCGCGGGCGGCGGGGCGGCCAGCGGGCGGAGCGCCTCGCGTAGCTCCAGGTAGCGTCGCTTGAAGGCGAGCCCGCAGCCGCGCGACCGCCGGAACTCCAGCATGGCGCGCGCTTCGCCGCCCTCCCCCGCGCCGCACGCCCACGCACGCATCTTGACGCCGCAGCCGCACTCGATCGCCAACTACCAAATCAAATTAGAAAATGGAACTAAATATGACGATGTCCATCACCACGAGTAAAGCCAAAATGTGTACACTGTCCAATCATTAACAAACGCAGCGACGGCTCGAAGCTAAACGAGCTGGATCGCTATCGTATAGGACGTCGGTAGAATGTTAGGATTGCTTCAATGACCCGGGAGCGCGCGGCCCGCTCGGTGCACACTGTAATTAGAACGCGTTCGCACGTCTTCTATATAATTTCATACAAATCATAGTATTAGTTTCAACCGCTCCTATCGGGGACGAGGTCGAGTGTTAAGGTTTCCAGTTTTATTCATAATTAGAGTTTGTATTAGTAGCCCATCCTCAACCATAGCTCAATTGCGTGCTATAATAAAACCATGGACTGTATGGACTCGAGAATATTTTTCTAAACACTTCTCGTTATACTTATACAAGCTACGCGAAACATCCGCAAGCGTGATTTAGAAAATAGTTTAATGCCATCTATTGGTGCATCGACATTACTTTGATATGACATTGACATGACATTACATTTTATCCAATTAGTACACCATAAAATTGTATAATAAAAGCGATTTAAATGTTACAAGTTCACGGATACTCTAATAATAATAAAAATATATAATATACATAAAAATAATAAAAGCAAATGTTTATTGGTGAAGCCTGTAAATAGAATCCCAAGAAAAATAAAACATACCTCGCATTATGGATATATTTATGAGAAGTCTTTGGTTCAAATCTGGAATACTATGCACTCGAGCATTTAATTATTTATGTGCTATATTTGATATTTTATGAAGTAATATTTTTAAGAACGTTAAAAAAAAATTAACATCTAGGTAACAGAGAACAAGTTTTAATTTTTATTTAATTTAACCATTGCCTTTTGCTATTTCAGTTAATTGGTATTCGAATTCGCAGCTTTACTCAAATAAACATTATATACAATAGATAATAAGCCCACAGCGCGTGACGTTCTAATATTTATTTTGATTACAATAATATTTAAGTGAAAAGCATGCGTAACATTGGAACATGATTCATTAAGTTTAATACAGTCAAAATGTCGAGAATCCATTCCTTTATGAGCTAAAATTATAACTTTAAGACGTACCGCTATTTATTGAAAATAAAGAAACTAACACGCAGGCAAAGTAGCTGACTCGATAGCTTCACTATCGGATTACATCTATAATGTCCGGTTCGCACAAATCAATCTATGATATTTAAAAAATATATAGCTGTGCTACCTAATGCCAAATCAAACATAGACAGATTGATTTAGTGGTATTATTTTATTAGAAAAATAAAATATCACGTTCCAATGTTGCCCCTGCATGTGGTCAAGGATTAAGTGCAACATAACGTTACTGTAATAATAATAAAATAATTTATTATCTATACAGAAATCTTCTATTGTACATTGAATATTTATTCAAGTGTGGAAAAATACCTCCACCTTTATGACGCCCCTATATTTATAAATCGCATTTCCTTAGCAATAATACTAACGAGTCTCGGCTGCAGGTGGCGCCACGTGTGCCCCTTCTGTCGCAGCACGTCGAGTAGCGCGCGCTCGGCCGCCGCCGCGTCGCAGCGCACCCACACGCGCGTCATGCGCCGCACGAGCCGCGCCAGCACGTCCTGCCGCACGAAAACGTCGCTTTAGCGCCAGCGTCGATAGAGAGGGGCGGATCCGCGGAGGGTCACCTTGTATTTCTCAAAGTAAACGCTCGCTATGTAAATCGATCGACAGTGATGAATGAACGATCATCGAACCTGTTGAGTGCAAAAGCTGGCGTCCGGCGGAGAGGCCAGCAGCAGGTCGTCGGCGTGCGCGGGCTGCGAGTGGCTCAGCAGCGCGTCCATCGCGGCCGCGCTCGGCTCGTCGCCGGCCCCGCCCGCGCCGCCCGCCGGCTGGGAGCTCCACACGCGGGTCGCGCCGCCGTCCGGCTCTGGGCCACGACATAACACACGGTTCATGAATACGATTATAGCTTTGCGTTGAAGGAGCGACAATCGCTGAACTATTGTATGACGGCGGTCGTTTATTGTCCACGAGGCCATATTCATTACACGTAACGTTGAGTAACCCCGCTTTAATTTTATCCACTCCCATCCTCCCTCGCTGTAGTCTACAACAGTGCAACTGCGAACTACATAATATATTTCAGAGGGAAAGGTAAATTTTAGTAAAATAGTAAGGTTCAGTATAAAACTATGTAATAATGAACACAAGGCAATTTATAATGTGTCTTGCGTCTTTTTTATGTGAATTGTAAATGCCAGGAAGTCCGTACAAGAGCTTTCTGATCGCATGGGAGAAAAGAATAGAAAATGTGTAGTGAAAATATTCTCTTAGCTCTCCCATACTAATCAGACACATGGATTATGTCCGAGAAATTTATTACGATTCCAAATTGATTACTATTTATTTTGTGCAATTTGGTGGAAGAACTGGTGGCGAGGGCACCAGCGGCTCGCCAGTGTATGTCACCACATGTACTACGTCACACGTGGCAACGCATTAAATGAGGGCGCGCATTCCTGCTTCAGCGCCAGTTGACAAATATCTACATGTACTTTCCAACCTCGGGTTTGTCCTCCATTAACGATCGCATCCATTTATGCTTTTTGGAGAGCCCTAGGAATACCACTACGACACCATATCCCCCTCGAGGACTGTGGCCAAAACAACAGGAATTTGCTAAAAAGGAATAGGAAAGTATAGTAAAAGAGAAGTTTACCGAGTTTACATAAATATTTTTATAAAAAAGGCAAACTGGATACCATTGAACAGATTTGAGATGACGGCACCGCGACTCTGAGGCATTTCGATATCAAAATTGTTCGGTTCGACAGGCATTCGTCCACCTTACATTTATATATGTTTAGTTTTAAATGCAGTTGTTCAGTATAAAAAAACGTGCTCATGTTTACAAATGACAGGTAACGTTACATATGTTACGTGTGTGTTCAATGAAATAATAAAGCCCGTATTTAAACAAAGTTACGTTAATGTTTGTGGCCGTCAACAACATCAGGTAGCATCGCTTTCACACGACTATCACGCGTTAAGTTTTTACGTATAGTTACGTGTTGCTTTAGGTTGTATATTATATTATTGTGAGGAAAGTTATCATCTGTTTCGTTTACGAACATTCGGCTGCTTGCCTACTACAATCATTTACAGTTACGGGAGTGTCATGTGAACGTATGTCATATCTTACATTACTAGCGCGCCCATCGCATCTGTTCGATCCCATCGTAAACTTCGGCCGTCGTTTAGAACCACGACGCGATGCTTTGGTAATCTAGCTTTATGAGTTATCAATCACGTCATGGAGCTAAATCGCCAAAGGACCGCATCGGGCCAGTCTTCAGCTTCGGTCGCCGCATGCCGCACGTCGCGCGCCCCGCCGCCAGCCGCACGCGCTGTGCTGAGGCACGAGGCAGCTCTGAGATCCCGTCCACTCAGAGTCACCTAGTACCTGACACAGCGCGGTGGGTGCTCCGTCGTCCGCTGAACAAACGTCACGGTCAGTGAGCTCACCGTCGGATGCGGTCGCGGGGTGCAACCAGCGGTGCTGCAGCAGCGCCGGCAGCGTGGGGCGGCGCGCGGCCGGCCGCAGTAGCCGCCGCAGCAGCGCCAACGCGCCGGCGCGCAGCTTGCGCCACGGCCCGCCCGGCACCTCGCCCCCCGCCGCCGCCCAGCCGCTCCACGC
>DWPA01005107.1:0-12148 GCA_018251375.1 Calpodes ethlius | reverse complement strand
ATAGGTTTAGGGTGTGTACATAGTTACTTAGGATATTATACGTAGTTAGTGAAATCATTATTTTTTATATTATTGTGAGGTAAAGGTTTGAAGATTAGTCAAACAGACAGTCCTCGGAAAAACTTACGGTTCATTATTTTATTTTATATCAGTTTGAAACTATGTAACATTTCCTCAATGGAGAATAAATATATGAATTATTTAAAAAGATCCTTCAAACATCAAATTACTTAGGTACATATATGCATCCGTTGTTGATAAAAAAAAAACTGAGAGCTCTTTAAAAGTGACTAAGATCACGTTTTTAACATTGGTTTATCAGTGAAGCAATTATAATGTAGTTTATTTGAATTTTTTAATTTAAATTCTGTTGGTTTGTAACAAGCAATTAATTTCAATGTTAAATATATAATATATATTAAATATATAATGTCAAGATATGTTAAATAATGAAAACTCTACATGACTCCCAAATCAAATAAATGCTGTTAACATTGAACTGGAAATGCAAAAATTCTTATGTTATCAACTTTATTCCCCGTACTATTTTAATATAAAATAAAAAAAAAGAACTAAATAGTCCAGTAACAAACCCAACATTACCGAGGTAATTAATCATTATTAAAGCAGACTGTCTACTATTCACTTCGGGGAATAACACGAGTACCCACATTAACGTGTTTTTTTCTATCATATTATAAAATTTTCATATTTACCTCCTACATCACATTATCTTTATCAGGCATTCTACCTATGGGTTGTTATTAGCAAAAATAGCATGAAAATCTGTTTAGTAATATTTAAGCGGAGAACGTTTGAACGTGTTCCATGGTTCAGTCAGTAAGCCTTTGTTTATTCTAGGTATGTTACGTTAGTAGGTATTATAATTAGACTACGTATATAGATGCGTCCTAAGAATTGAATCAAGGACCAATTAATTACTTCAAGTATCGTTGACGCGGCGCCAAGTGCTCAAGTACATTCGTTAGTTTAGCCTCGAAACCATCACATAAATCTTTGACAGGCATGAGTTGAATCAGGAACTCGATTTTTACACTTATTTATTCATGCGAGCACATTAGGCTTTACGGATGCATGCATTATTTTAGCAATGTTTTAAAACGCCATCAATATTTATATCCTCAGATGTTTCTTGTTTCCTTTGTATAGTAACCTTGATTGGTCCTGATAGGAGGTTAACTAAAAGTTTACTTGCTGTGAATCAATTTTAAATTGGTAGTTATCACGTGTCTACACTTAACACTAATTATCATCTGTATAGGATATACGCCTAACGCTGGGTTCACACTGCGACTATGCAGTACGTTGTAATAACGTATGTGGTCAAATTCGACCGCATGCAGTGGCAATAGAAAGTGTCGGAAAACGCATAAATTGTTCACACGTGCGGATGACGTGTATCGTCAATCGTTGCTCAAACGTCGACCGTATACGGTAAAAAATCGAATCGCATACTCGTTTCGGGAATGTGCACTAATGTTATGTCACATTCGTGTCCTACCGCGTTAAAACTGACTATATAGATGTGGCCAACAGTTTATACAGACTTTGAAAGCGTTAATTAATTTAACATGAGCTTATTTGGTCTGATTGCAAAATTTGGCGGGCGTAGATTTTTATGAAAATGTTTATAGGTTTATTCACATGTGCGCAATGTAGCATGTCGCGACAATAATCGCAAGTAATTCATGTGGCTGTCGCGTCGCTATTCAACGTGTGAACAAAACGTAAATAACCGTAGTAGTAGCAAAATTGCCTCCGCGAGTGAAAAATCTTATAAAGTTTTATCTCTATTTCTCGTATATCTCAATCATCTCCTATAACGTTTGACGCTGTCCCATGTTATTAAAGTAAATGCAACACAACCGTAGAATTATGATCGCTTTAGTGGAAGGGCTATTGCCCTCCATCCATTAGCGGTACTGCAGGGCTCAGTATGTTCATAATTGAAAAGGTCTAGAAGATATATATATATAGTTGCGCTTCTTAAAACATTAAGTATAGTTTAAAATTGCAGGGGAAACATAATTTGACTTCATGTGATTATTAATGACTCATTATATTAGAGTCGTTTGTGTGATGTGCAATATACTTATTTGCCTTTTTGCGTAATTATAATATTCCAAAATATTCAATCTGTTAACCTAAATCTGACATCAGTTAATGACCTAAAGACTAAAGTAACTAACTTCCACGTTTAAAAGTGCGATAGACATTACATTGTCATATACCATCCTACCAGTTACTTTAGCTTTACCAGTTACCAGTTATTTTAAATTTGAAATATTCTTATATTTGTACATAATATATTTTTAATATTAAATACCTTAATGTCGTAAGTGTGGTACATACATATTACAAAGGGATCGTCATCGACTTAAATAATTCTATGGATGCCTACACATACTTGCGTCGACACTGAATTATAACTAGTCGATAAGACCTTTAATATATTTTAACATGGTGACGATTAGATCATGGATTGTGTAATAAGTATTTGCTAAGTAAGTTTTCAATAACGATGTGATTCAAATAATTTTATAATCTCTGCAACTTTTTGCTTATTGGATTTAGACAATAAAAATAATAGTATTAAACTTTCAGCTGCATTAGAACCAAATTACTTTTACGATTTGTAGGATTTTACTAAGTACGTGTACCACTCTTAATTTCAATGCTAGTTACTATCAGGAGGGATGGTAGTCAAATATTAAATTATCACATGTAAAAAAACATTAGGATGTATTCATGATACATGTATAGTTGTGTATATACTTTATCATAGTTACTTATTTTTTTTCAACCAATAATTGTTTAAAAGCTTTATTTTATGATTTTTAATACATCTGATCTAATTCGGAATTATTTTATGGTTTAGTTGTGTTTTTATTGTTTATTCAATTAACTTAAATTATAACTGATGATACGCGTAGATCGTCGTCACTGCTAGGTGTAACGTAATGTCTATCTAGCAGCCTTTTAAAGTCCACTGCTGGACATAGGCCTCCCCTAATTGGCGCCACCCCGGCCGGTCCTGTGCCCTCTGAATCCAGCGGTTTCCCGCCATCTTTTTAAGGTCGTTAGTCCACCTGTTCGGGGGGCGACCTGTACTTCTTTTGCCGAGACGCGGTCGCCATTCAAGGACTTTTCGACCATGACCATAACGTAACGTAACAACTACTAATATTAAAACATAAAACATCAATAATTCTCGACGCCCAATCCCAACACAGACTCTACAGATCTAACTACATCATGACAAATGACAAAAAAAAATTGAGAAAATTCAAAATGTCATTAATATCTGTTCTATTTTTTAGATAGCTTAGTTACTAGCCAATAAAACTATACCAGTTTTTATTTATAGCGAAAAACTACGAAATATAGTAATAAACAAGATAATTAATCTATAACAAATAAATTATCTTTAAAATGCGAAATATTAAATTACAAAACATACAACATTTTGTCTGATATTATTTTTTATTGCAATCTTTTTAATGTGACTCAATTTGAATTTCTCCTTCCAGAATCAGGAAAACGTACGATTCTGTTGTTTGTTTGATTGTAAAACAGCTCTTACTTCCTGGTCAACGGCATTGACTTTGATTTGATTCGTAAAGCTAACAAGCTTAAGAAATAGATGCAGTGAAATTACCATTCGTCGTTGCATCGTCCGTTTATCCAAAGATCTATGGGAATGTTTAAAGTTCCCGTTACTACGACCTTTTATCTTAAGTGTTTTCTCTTCCTACTTATTACTTTAACATTCTACTGAAACAAGCTCAAGCCTTGTTGTACTGAATGTTGAATTAAATATTGTGTTGTATGATTTTGATAGTTATTACATTTTTCGTATCAAATTTATATATTTTTCTTTACATACCTTCTATACTGTATATCATTAGATAAATAACATTTATTCATGTGGTATTTTAAATTAAATTAATAACACAATACAAAGACAAGTAAATTTTATCTGTTTAGAAATTTAACAGGGTTTTGTCCGATAATTGTTATCGTCGTTAAATATTTTACCTGTCGTTAATTTTAAACACTAAATTCATTCTTTGTTTGTAATATACTTCGATTATAGGAAAAAACAAGGGAAATGATCACTTATCTCACCAGCGGAAAATAATATTGTGAAGTGGAATGTCATTTTTTTTAAAGAACATGTAAGTATTTGTCTGTTATCTGAAGAGTTATCAGATAAAACCTAAAATCCTGACTCATCATTGCTTTTAAGCATTATTATTGAGGAATGACCTTTAAATCTTACTAAATGTTTACCTTATTACTTATTACCGCCGACGCGTACAGAAATAAAAACGCCCACGAATTATTACGCCATACTAAAAGCTCTCAATATTGTAATAACTGTCTGTAGGTTCAAGCTAGGGACTTTTCAATATGGTGGGGGAATACAATGGTACTAGAAGGAGAACGCAAGCGTTGATATACAAGTAGTGCATCGTTTCCATCCATGAATGGTGAGATTCTATCTCGCTCGCACTTGAATGGTCAAACGAGACGAAGAAACAGCTTTTAGGAACAAAAACTGTGAAATACAAAGAAAGAGAACCGAGTGTTTTACGTTTCGTGGATTTTACGTTGTAGGATGGCCAAGATAAACGGAGTGATTTGCGTCAAGGCTTGGTAAATTGTCATTGATTTGTAAATGTGAGAAGAAATCCAGCTACAGTGATTTAAATATAAGTATGACGCTGTATCAGGCTGCTGTGACGACAATGCCTTTTTCACTGAAACGAATAATCATGACAGTTTGATTGTGTGGGTTCGCAGAAAAGAATCATTGTAGATAAATCGCGGAATCGAATTAGCAACTAACCTAACAAGTAGATTCCAATAGGAATATATATCAGGATGAACAATCGCTTTGACATTGATAAACCAAGTTGAAATGAAAGTGAACAACCGATATTCGGAATTGCGATAAGATGAAACTGATACAAGCTGATGACCTCCACACGTTTCAGATCTATAATCTTAAAGCATCCTTTGTTATCTGATACGTAACTAGAAATCATCTTGTTTTTCTATATCACTTTTATTTCTCGAAAGTTATGTTACGTGTATCTCTGAAAGAGAAACAAATTTCAAACTTAAATATTACACGATAAAAGCAATTTTCCCTTGCACACATTTCTCTGTAATTGCGCAACTATTTTAATACATCAACATCGACTTTCAGTGCTCCAGCTATTCACAATGCACATGTATTATATACTTCTAATGCAAATTATTCAAGGCGTTCAGTTATTGCATTTCGTTCCGTACCATTCCGTGCCAATTCTACGGACATGGTACTTAAAGCAATCAAATTGCTGACGTCACCTTTTCTCTTCGCCCATATAAATCATCTCTTCCAATTTTGTAATTTGTTCAAACTCTCAAGATTTGTATAGAAGAATTTAAGATTTTTGCGATTATCATTTATTTTGTATGGATCATCTTATGTGTGTATAGTTTTAGGACAGTAGACAAGAAAAATGAAAGAACTTTAAACTCCCCTATCCAGAACATTACGAGTCTTCTGGCGGCTAGCTCAAGGAAGAGGATGGAGCTAGCTAGGCAGTTACAGAAAAAGATAATAATACCAGTAGTAGAACCAGAGAAAAGAGTATTTTTTTGCGTTTATACATAGTTGACTCGGATTTACATTAGCCTGTTCCTTATCTGCGGAGGCTGGAAGGATCAAAATTTTATCTTCCTTTATTTGTAATTAGTGTTTGAGTAACACATTCCAAAGCGATACGCAACGTTGATGTTAATTTGATTATTTAAATAGGTTATTCATTATGATACCAATTTTATTAATGAATATTATGATATTTATATTTCATGGCCGTTCGAAAGAAACATTGAAAAGAATGGAATCTTTCAGAATACGAGTTCGAATAAGGGTTTTTCGGATATTAATTGATTTATTAACAAAGATTTTCTTAACAAGGTTTTTGTGATTAAGGTTAAAACATTATCCATAATGTTACCTATATTGCGTTATACTGAAGTTTTTCCGTGATAATAAACAGCCTATCAGGAAAAAGAAAGATAGCAATGAACTGCAGAGATGCCACAGGTAAAAACCAGTGGAAATACCGGAATTATACTTTGGAATAGTTTATTTTAGTTTTGGGTATTTTATTGTGAGTTTTTCATGGATGCTCCAATTTTTATTTGGAGAACTGTGGAAATGGACAAAGATAAAAATAATGTTTAAGTTTTGTATATTTTAAAAGTATCCTTTTCTTGTCGTCTTACTTGAGGTCGCTTTTCAAGAGGATTGAGATATTTAGTTTGCTGTAACATTAATTTGTTCCATTCATCTATTTTTATAAGTAAAGTTCAAGAACATTCGCATAATAATTCTGATTTGAATAGATTTTACGGTCATAATATGATAAACTTTAAAAAAAACGTTTAATTTAAAGATATTAATCACAACAATTATCCAACATCAAACCTTAAGTCACTCTACTTCAATTTAAAGTGAATTAATTATATATTGAATGACATAATAACCGATATTGTAGACATATCAACAGTTACAAAATAAACAGAACTAGATAGGAACATTTTAAAGAGTTTGGGCGCCAATATTTTTAAAGATCTTAAATTTTGTTGGCATCTTGTCTCAACAAGTGCTAACGAGAGGAACTCATTTTATTCTCACTTCTCACATCATACATCTCGTAATATTGCAATTCTCAATATTTGTTCAAATGATATTGCTAAAGCAACTCATTTGAGCGTACGAAATGATATCCGATTACATTTATGGATGGATATCTTTATAAATTTTCTAGTAATTGCGTAGGATTTATTTTCCAAACAACGTACGATACTAAAGTTTGTTATAGTCTTTACTATTTTGAATATAAATAACATAATTAAATACTTTTACATTGAAGATGCTTAAGAGGCCATTCCATCATCTTCATTAGCTAATTGTTACGTAATTCAACGCATAAACTACACGTTATTTTCATATCATTATTGAAATCTTGTTTTAAGTTGGAACCAAATTATCCAGAAATTTCTCTCCATTAAGGACTAATAAAGGCATTCAGAATTTCGAAACGATTATTCCCATAAGCACGCACTGAGGATCGAAACGCCCACTTCCTCAAAACACAAGCAAAACTATTCGGAGCAATCGGGCATAATAAAGGTTTGCCGTCTTGTATGCATTCTGCAGAATGTCTGGAATGTTCTCTGTTCTCGGAACACGGCCGGCAGTACATTCTGCCCGGAGGTTGCATTTACCATCATTAAGTTTTTCTTACTTCACCGTATAACAAGGTTTGTCTTTTATTAATCGCGCCATTCAGTACGCTCATGTACATTTACAATACCAGTATCTTGACGATATCCGGCACTTAGTCATTTCTGTAATCTTCTTTACTCCTTATTAATCATATTTTATGTCGTATAATTTGTCCTGTCTCTTTCACATCTTTTGGGTCACATACCGGTATCAATAACATGATCTTAGACTATCAATTTCTGTTTGAAAACATCAAGTCCACACGATACTTCCTATCACAAAATATTAATTTTATTTGTTATACTATCTGGTATTCAATTAAATAAAGATTTTAAAGTTATGTTATATGACATGCAATCATTAACAGAAACAGTGAGAATATTATTGAATCTGATATTTATTTCAGTCGTTGTATTGAATGTGGTAATGTCATGTTTGTTTAGCCAAATGAGTCAGATTGGCGAAAATGTTTGCAATAATCCGTCACAGACGATACCTTGTTATCTATGGAAATTGAGTACAGTGAAATAATGAGAACACTGTTAATACTGACTCACCGTCTAAATGAGGTAGAAAAGTCATCACAATTTTAGCACAACTTAGTAACATCTGTAAATCTTTCTTTGCGAAACCATTTTCATTAACCCTGGTCGCCTTTTATGAACAAGGTTACGTTGTTAGGTCGATGTATCGGATGATATAAAAACAAAGAACGCTTTGCCATGACAACCGTCTGCTGTTTTTCGAATCTAAACTCAATGCTACTCGATATTGTTTGTATCTTCAAAATTATTCAACGATAAAAAAATTTAACACTTTATCCGGTCATACCCCTCTTAATTTTGAATGCCACTCAATATCTATCTACTTTTTTCATTCTTGTTTTTTTATTTCCCGTCTATACCCCTATAATTGTATTTGTACGATAGCAACATCCATATAACGTATTACTATAAAATAATTATCTGGTTTCCAAAAATATACATACTACAAAATATGTCCTCATTCCCCTGAAGGCAGGTGCAACTTAGTTGGATAGTAATTTTTTTATAGCTAGTTTTGATTTCGACCTAGGTGTCCAATGTATTATAGATATCAGTTTCAAATTAAAATATGTATTGGAAAACAAAAGCGTTGGAAGCCGTGATGAAGTTTAAATTGTCTTCAATCGGTTAATACTGATGCCGTCTACGTAAGCGCTGAAAAACTAAATCACCACAATGATTTAATACTTATCGTACCTAACTTGACAATTACCAACCCAATTACCCAATTCTAAGTAAGTCATTGAGTTCTATAACATCATTAAGAAATTATCAATGCGGAACAAGGTAAAAATAGGTATTGATACAATTGAACAAAGCAAGAGTTGTTGTGCATTCAAGAAAGAACGGCTTGGTAAATCAATTTATCTCTATAATTGTATTACTATAAATCCTATATTATTATATTTATTTGATTTATTGAAGATATAAAAAAGTATATTACTAAAACTTTATAATAACGTCTTAAACTTAAAATGATGAAAAATATGATATGGAATTTGTTTCACAGGTGCATGTATTTAAATTTGCATGACACTATTCCTTTCTGTAACGCGTATGTTTTTTTTTTAAATTTCTGATCGTATGTATTTAAGAATGCGTCATTATAGCACTTTGATACTTATAAAGGCGCAACTAAGTTGTGACCAGTTTAAGCTAAAACTGTTTTTCTTGAACAATAGGAGTTGCGCACAATAAAATATACAATAGAAATGAAGTCATGAGATTGGGACAAAGTTACGGTCGTTAGTAATATCAAGGTAGAACAATAAATCGTTTTTGGAGCCAATTAGATTGATAGTTATTCTAAAATTTCATGTCAAGATGTTAATAGCGTTATAATCTAAAAACATCTACTGAAATTCAAAGGTACTTATAACCAATTCAGAAACAGCCGTTATTGGACAATTTTACAATTAGAGAACAACTTTTATTCATCATTTTTCTATTGTTATATGTGACACAATTGACCATTGATTCGTGGTACCAGGACACAACAGGAACAAACTTACGTTTTTGTCATCCAGTCATCAGACCGTTTCAATTGTGCTGATTGATCGTTATCATCGACAAATGGTCTGGTCTAGTTGCCCATCAACTATCTGATGTCACCTTCCTTTTGCACTTCGAATTAATCGAGATCAATTAAGTCAATTGAAGTCTGCTATTTCATCCTCCTGTTTGCTTATTATATCTTAGAATAACGTTATTAGCGATTAAAATCTTGTGGAAACGTTCGTTGATTTGGAAGAGCTTACTTTTTGCAAGTTTTTTGGGACGTTCGACTTTAACAATATAATATACAGTATAGTATAAGAAGCACTTAGCACTGAAGTACTTACTATTGTATTCTAGACGTTTTGGAGATGTGCATGCTCATTTGATAACTAACAGCTGCCGATAAGAAATAAGAGGTAAAATGAAGTTTTTGCATTTACTGATAATGTCATCTTGAGCACAGGTCATGTAAGGGCAACAAATTATTTGAGTATTGGCGATAAGTGTAGAAATAAAAATGACTAATGCACAACGTCATAAAGACTAAAGTTATATGACTAATATTAATTAATTACCAATTTAATATGGACTTTAACGATGCAAAAGAATGTAGAAGTGACAGTGAAGAGATCGAAGGCTGAATTGTATGAAGTTTGACACACTTCGTAATATCAACTATTCTTTCATCAGAAACTTCCGTTAAGTGAAACTAAACTTTTAAGAGTAGTTTTGATATTGTAACTTGATTTAATACAATTGTAGAGGGACAACATAAATTGAATATTACATAAGTACCTACTCAAAGGATCTAGACAGACAGAGACAGCGAATCGGTCTATTGTTTGATGCTTAGTACATGTTCTTCATTTGAACAAATATAATACCTTATACCTAATAGAGATAGGTATAAGGTGAACGACGAAGATAAGATAAATGACAAACAGGAGATAAAGTATAATTATATTGAAGAGTCAGGATTTATTGTTATTGTGACGTGTGTAAAACAGGGACAAAAAACTATGAACAAATTAGTTTTAGCTGTAACACCTTTGTTTTAAATATAAACAATACGTATGTCCCAACATTACGATGGTTGTAATTTAGTTGGTCACGGCCTACAAAATGCTATTGTATTTTCGATACCTGCTAACTAAATTCCGGCCATTTTAAAGTGAACTATTCCAAAAATTTTATTCTGTTGATAAGACCTATTGACACTAATTGCTACAGTCTTTATTTTAATGCCCCAAGCCTGTTGATATTATAAAATGAGACTGTATTTGAAAGTATATTAGTATATACGAGTTATTTTCCTAATGACGTTATAGAAAGGATTTTAAAAACTATATATAATAAGTACTGAATGTAGAGAAGTTGGATATAATACCTATAGGTTTTGTGTTCACCATAAGTAGTAGCAAGATAAGGCACTCAACCTCGACGTGAATTACTCAAGTTGTCAATAACATGCGTCAGCGCAAGAAATGGAGACGAAATAACGTCCCACACACAAAGAAACCAGCACAATAACGTCCTAAGACAAACAATTCATCGAAGCACGGAAAACACCACACGTCACGAACAAAGAACACAAAACACGAAATCACTGGCCACAAAACAGAACTTTTAACAAAACTGACACGTAATTTACTAATTTTATCACTTCAATGATTCGAGTACCTTAGGGTGCGCAGGCGGCGAAGGCAGCGCCGCTCGCCTCGCCTCGTTTGAGAGCCTGCGACTCCTATATGCACACACCGCCCTCGGTAAATTCTTTGCATAAATAAGCGAGAAAGCTCCTCTACCCCACATAAACTACTTTTTAGCACTCACTCCCGCAAATCTTCCTGCACTGCTTCCAAAAAAACTTAAAAATACAACTTCCTTACCTTACACTGCGCAGTACTGATGTTCTAACGCGATCGAAGTATGGAAAACGAGCGAAAAGTAGACACAGTCACGTTCGTACGGATACGTCGAGAGTAATGGCGCCGGTTTGTTCGTTTCAACTTCCAACAGAGTCGAGCTACACAGACTACCCTGTTTGCTCAGTGACGTGAACTCTGAATATTCTGGCTTTGTTTGTCGCGCTTACTGCATATTGGTTAGAGCGAGATGCCTCTACACGCTCAATGCCACTTCTGATACCTGTAGTGCAGCAACCTACATCAACGGTGCGTTCAACAATGTCATGTCTGGTTTACTTGTCGTTTCGAAAATGATGCAAAATATTTACATTTTGGTGAGTTGGAATAGGTTTTCATGTAGAACTCTTTGTGACCTAAATCAAGTTGTCAATGTACTTTATAAGTACGTGACGGCTGGGCTAACAAAGAAATAGAAGTACCAGATTACAAAGTTTAGTACTCAATGTATAATCAAAAACACCTCACTTAAGAAATATTTTCCATTGCTATCTTTTCTATAAATATTTCTATTGCTGCTAACTGTAGAGATCATGACATAATATTTGATTAATTCTTAAAACAACGAGAACTTTGTAAAGTTTCATAAAATTATTTGCTCTCTTTTTAGTTGATAAATACTGTTAAAATGTCTTTATTACAATACTTAATCGGTTGTATATTTAAAATATGAGTTATGGTAAAAGAATTGTTGTAAACGTAAATATTAATAGAAATGTTATAAAACTAAAATTGCCATTTACAGCGACATCTAGTTATAATGTAACTCAACTACCGGCGGCGTTGCTAACAGCGCGATATCGGTAGACTGAACTATGACTCTACCTTGTTCACAAAAAAGTTCTTACACAAATTGATAGAGGGCATTT
>DWPA01005106.1:0-12151 GCA_018251375.1 Calpodes ethlius | reverse complement strand
GGATCCATTTTGCATAAACACGTCCAATTATTTTTCGTATTACTGTACGATAGTACCAGCTTAGCCAACATTACATATACATACAAACAATATTTGTATGTTCGTATTCAGGGTATTAAGGTTGCGGAATGTATAGGATATCGTTAATCGATACATGATTATAATAAAACTGTAACTAATCGCTGTCTGTACGTGGTTAAAAAATTTAAAAAATCATAATGAAGGTGCCTTTATATACGCAAGAGAACCCAATTCCTTTTTATAATTTTGTCTGCTTGTCTGTTTGCCAGTATGTTTGTGCTCGCTAATCTCAGAAACGGCTTATCCGATTTCAATAGAGTTTTCAGTATTATATTTGTGATAGGCTTCATATAACATTTAGTGTTTTTTCATTGAAATCGGAAAACAAACGAAGAAGTTTTATTAGTTTATCGTAATCGAAATCTACGCATATGTAGTCGCTTACATTTAAGTAAAGAAAATATGTGTGTTGCTTTTAGTGTTTCAATTCATGTTGTTATAAATAACAAGCGTATTTGAACGCAATAGTCAATTTTAGGCTATCAACTAATAGTAGGTACAGATAGTCGTACAGCAGTTTTCCTAGGAATTTTATACCGAATAATTTTCATTTATTGCTGTTTAATATTCAATCATTATTTAAATAAGCGCCAGTTGCCGCACTGGCAGTGGCATAATATTGAAAAGTTGATCAAAAACGAAGCTTTCATTACATTCATACCGTGTCACAGTTAATGAGATAGTTTTGGTGAGTGACTTAATAAGGTTCACGAGAATAAAATTCATGGAGTATATTCATTAAGTTTATTTTCAGAAACGTTCGTTAAAATTCGTTCTCATGCATTTAAAAAATGTATACATACTGCTATCTATTGAGTGATGTTAGAGTGTAAAAAAAATTAAAACATTGATTGATGATATCCTCGTTAAAATTTCGTCTCACGACTAACTGTTATTTAAAAAATATAAAATTTAAGCTATTTAACGTTCTTGATGCTTAATTTAACCGCTACTGAGAAAATTAAAGTTGAAATATCGTAAGACTAGGGAAAACTATTTAATATTCTATTTATTATTATAAAAGATAACTTTATTACCAGAATTTCAAAATAATACCTGAGACCGGAAGTTCAATTCTTTAAAACCATAAGAAAAGTTTTGACATAACACTTACAAAATATTTGGGTATAAGATGTTACACACCGTAGCTTTTTTTTAAGCATAAAACATTTATCCACATTTAATATTCAGTTTAATAAACATATTTACTATTATTGTTGAATTACTAAACCATAAAATAAATAACTTGATTAATAATTCATATGTAAAGCTGGCTACAAAAAGCCATCGAAATAAGTGTAAAATTTTCATTGTTAAATCAATGCATTAATTTATTTCATTTGTTTTATTGTTAGTCCAGTTGCGTGAAAATAATAAATAACTATTAATTTCATGTTTTCAGCTTTATTATATTTGGTATTTAAATCATTTGTAAATCGACTCTTTTCGGTTTGAACAATCGCAATTAAAGTATTTAAATAAGAGTTACTTTTACCAGGACGGATTATTATAGATTAAGTGTGTACTAAATCAAAACAAAATACTAATAAAATTGTACTTACTGTATTTTATTTTTCACGGGTCGACTTTTTAAAGATAAAATACTTAATATATTATGGAGAAAACACTGGACTTTCTAGACCATATTAATAAATTCAAAATTCGTCACTTGTTATTGTAAACACGTCATGTTATTGTAAACACGTCGGAAAGAACTTGATCGAATTTATCAATCATATGATGGCATTATCTCATACGCGTCTTTTCCTGAGCATCGGTAAGGTTATATTATATTAATTGAAATTAAACATTTTCTTCTATTTAATCCTGGAAGGAGTGAAAAGTATCACAAAAGCCGCAAGAAAGTTATTTAGTGTGACGAACAATTTTTTTATCTTTATATTAATACGTGAAGGTTAATTTTTGTATTCCTTTTCCAGATTTTTTTTTTCTAAACATTATTTTTTCATTTAAAAGGAGTGCAGAAAGCTGCCAATATACGTGACATACATAATAATATAGTAAAGAAAATAAAATATTATAAATAACAATGTATAGTTACTGTTTGACAAATATAACAACAGAAGAATTTTGAATCTGGAGCGGCATGAAGCAATACATAAAAAACTATAAAAGAATGAAATTATTGATATACACGATGTGAAAACAGATAAGTCAGTTAGATAAAAGTACTTCAAAGCCATTATTATATATCGTTATTCAATGTACATAAAGTTCTGGAACACATGTTATGGAAAACTAAAGGAACAGCAAACAATTCCTAAACCCAATAATGGTTCACTACTAGGCATGGGTACATTTTCATCAATAAGGAGGCCTACAGGACGTAAGAAAAGAAAATACATTTGTTTGCGGCCTTGATAGCGCACCAACAATAATATTAAAACTAAAAAAAATATTGACAAAAAACTATAGAGTTGCCACCATGTTATACTTATAAAAATTCCGCTATCCTATAAGTAAAGTGTCATAGTAGCGTGTTAGTTAACGCGTTAAGATCTTGTTGTAGCAGGAAAATGACTATAAAGCTCGATCTCTCAAATACCTATTGATAATTACAACATCGAAAGTGATCATTTGTTCTGAACATTCTCCAATATTTCAGTTTGTAGATTTTTTTAATATTTATAATAGATACTTGTTATAGCGATCATAATCATAAGAATATATTATTAAGTAAACATTTTTATACAGGTACCTATGATTCTTAAACAACTTAGTTATACTCGTATTTGATTTTTAAGTCGCAGGTAAGGTCATGTAAAATTGGAGGAGATTATAATAGGTCCACTGAAAGCATTTATCTAAGCCTACCTATAGGAAAACAGATTGAGCTACTTAGTTAATTCAATGTACGTGTTCGGCTCTCGATTTAGTTTATTTTTCTAAGTTCATTATTATTTCAAATGAAGCGATATCGCGGTCCGGCCCACATCACCCGGTGAAGTATCACTTTATTATTTATAGACGCGTTCGATACGCAATACAAATTATTGTTTTCAAAGTATAACGTTTAGGGGCGCACGATGTTTGCAGAAGGACCCTCCGGGGCCCCCTACGTCTAGCGTTGATACGCGAATTTGAAGCTTGTTCTTAACTTATTAGGATTTATTTTACATCGGAAGGTACACCACAAACGACTTTTTTCGATTAGAACCGATGTCGAGGTACTATTAAAGCAATCTTTTGACAATTGAATTTCGATTCGAACGGCGCATTGTCTGCAGATAGGACTTTATGGCAGTGCAGAGAGGCGGACACGGGTGTTTGCGTGCGGTAATTGATACCAAGTGACAGCTACTAGGGGATACTTTTTCAGCCTCCGGTCGCAGAGAGGAGTAATGTTTTGACATTTAACGAAAGGAGATGAGTGTGATTTGAAGTGCCCTTTGTGGAATTATTCTCGCGGATGGCATCTTTTAATATTGACTGATGCATTTGCCGCTAATGGGAGCTGAAGCGCGACAGGTGCGAGGGATTTCACGCGGCGAGATATTTGTGAGTGGAGCTCAGCTCTTTGAACCCTTACCAATTACGCTGACACGTTCACATTCATCTGTATAATTGATAGGTAGCTGCGACTTAAATTGTTTCATGTTGATTAAAACATTTCATTATACTTATAGGTTTGTTGTATATATTACTGTCGATGCATACAGGTATAATTGTAGCTTCGTAACATTTTGTATAGTACCTATAAAAGTTAATAAATTGATATTACAAACATTTTATAAAGTACTTATATGACTTTTTTCTATAGGTAAGTCTAATATATTTTATATTACTTGAATGATTTCGTGGATAAGTTTTTGCGTAATAACATACATACATCTATACTTAATGATAATTAAGCAAAAAACATTAAAAATATCGGAGATTGTAAATTAATTCGACATTTAAGTACGAAAGGCGGATCAGGCGGTCCATTAATAAATCAGTTCGCTAAAACCGTAATTGTAATCTCAAACAAGCGGAGGGAGTGGTGTGTTTGTTCTAACAACATTATTACAATAAGTTTGGGCTCGGTTCGCCGCCGCCGCCGCCGCCCGCCGCCGCCGTTCACACGCCGCGCTCTGCCCGCTGAGGCTTGCCCGATACTATAGTTATATGCTACTTAATAATGCCCATTTGTCGATACAATCATTCTACAAAGATTTCATCTTTTATGACATAATTAAGAACAATAAACATTCATCAAGAAATTAGGTAATACAACCAAACATAACATGAATATTATTTTAGTTATTCGGCACTAATATTTTAGGTAATTATTGTAATGCCAGCCAGGAAACCTATTTCGGTTTTAATTTAGTTTAACTTAACCTAACCTGACCTTACTTATGTTATTTAAGTTTGTACATGTTATTTTTCCTGAGGCCAACCGAGTCTCTCGCCAAAGAAAATATCATGAGTCCAAAAGTATACTAAAATTCTAAGTAGCTTAGGTTAATTATTAACTAAATTACTTACGCAATTTATTTGAATAATTGAGGTAGATGAGAAATGAGATATATAAATAGTTATACTCGTACTAATAATACCAAATACTAATACCAAAACTTTTTTTTTCTCTCTTTAGTCTAATATACAAAATGTCAAGGATTTCAATGAAACTGTAAGTTCTCCGTTGCTACGGTTTATGTACGGTATATCATGACCTGAAGAATACAAGACGTAGCTCCGAGATGACTACTATGACTCGACTTAAAAGAGTAACGACCATTTTAGAGCTTTTTAGCGGTAAAAGTATTCGCCTATAGTTATCTATATCTTTTTCAATCTGCGCTGAATTAACTTATCTATATATTAACCAAGTTATTAGCACTTCGAAATATCGTTAGCACAGTTAGTCGCCGGTCAATTGACTGATTGAACGCAGGTACAATAAGGCCTCAGACAAGTTTACGGTTCAAATTTTCCCAATTACCGATCGGAGCTCAATCAGCACGTACATAGACAGTGTTGAGTTTCCGGGGACAGGCGTCGAGGCGTGGTATGACCCGCCCGGGGCGAGCGGCCCCGCCCCGTACCATCTGCATGTCTTCCCAAACAACATTAGTAAAGCAGAGCGTAAACCGCTGCCTAATTACTTAACACAACGGGTCCATTGTCACGGACGCTGATGAATAACTTTAACGGCGTCGTACACACTCCTAGTTAAGATAATGTTTAACTTACATTTATTAACTAAATGTATTGAATTGTATCACTAAGTATACTTATTTACTGTCTGAGATATCTATATAATAAAATATTTCAGGACACGTGCACACTCTGTACTTTTCCAAGTTATTTTTTCGGCTGCACGTTGTTGCAAGATTTTTTTACGAAATTAGCAGTGACTTTATAATTTTCTTCGAGATATAATTACATAAATTAATATTAATGCGTTCTTACTTAGAAAATATAGCGCTTATATATATATAAGTGTATATAGGTATAAGCTTTCGTATATTAGAAATCCAATATCAAAGTTACTTCAAGTTTTTTGGAGTATCTACTTATACGTAGTTAAGTACAAATTCGAGGCTTGTGCAATTAGAATTTGTTTTAAACAAAAAATAATAACGATAATTTTGAATAAAGGTTTTGAGCTTATATAATATGATTTGGTATGTATGTAATACAACACTGGTATGAGCTTTGAAGTTATTAATGCACAGTACAGTACGCCGTTCACAATAGAATTTCGTATTATCCGTGCATTATATTAAAACAATGGAACGTATTATAGCTAATTCACTACATCAAGCTATGAAGGATTATATGCGAGCATAGTAACAATTTTATTATTGTCATTGGCACATTTTGCTAATACAACAGATGTTACATTTATATACGTATAGGGACAATTTCAATTAAGAATAATATGTAAAAAACAGTGCTCCAGGCCCAAAAGATTACGTCCAAGATTTCGTTCGAAAATTCGAAATTCTATATGGATAGATGACCACTAAACTAAAATGAACAGCGTTGTTGACCGCTAGTGGTAAAGTTTCCCTATATTAGTATGTAGTACATATATTAGGGTGTTGTAAACTGTAAAATCCAAACATTTCATTTTATCTGAAACATTGCCTCGTTAACAACGCTGCTGTTAAGTGAACCACATATCTTGATGGAAGATGGATATTTATTACTTCCATTTATATATCTACCAATATATCAATATATACAATATACACATTACTTATGTAAGTTGTGATATGAGCTAAGCACGGAGAGACGGAAGCAGACATGCTGTGACAACGACAAGTAGTAACCAAGCCAATTTATAAGTTAATCTAATACCTACATGAAATGTCCCATTCCCGTGTAAGTTTGGAATAAGTTTTAAAAATGTTTAATGGTATCATTAAAGTTCCTCTGTAGCTATTAAACAAACAAGAAAAAATAACGGCTTGACAAGATTTTCAATGTTTTGCCCGTGGCATTTTTTATGGATTTTAGAAACAAATATTGTTTATAATTATATGATACAGGATTACTGTACCAATATCTCAACAATCTTTAAATTTTATATACTTATTTTTTAACATTTCAGTCCATGCTCACACTATTTAGATAACGTAGACTACATAGACACACTACATATTTATGTACACTACAGTAATTATGTAATTGGTATCATTTAATTTTTTATTTCTTAAGATCAAAAATTATTTTTGCTATTATTTCTCAGTTATCGTGTAGACTATTCGAAGCTCTACACCGTAAAGAGATTGCGATAGTTGTAGGTAAGTTTGGTACAACAATGAAAAACAATAAACGAGTTAAGCCTAACACAATGCATGGCTAACAAAAGGCCGTGGTTCTAATCTCATTGCTGGCGTCGAGCCGTCGAGCCGTCGACAAAGGTGTAGAATATAGCGAGCGGGAGTAGTGGAGTAACGAGAGTCGCCCCGGGGTCTGGCGGTGGCAGCGGCCATATTTGCCGCTTGAGAGGCGCCAAATGGGCGAGCCGCCGCGCGCCGAGTGCGAAAAGCCTGTCACTCATTTCCCGAAAGTTAATAGGGCTTTTGTAGAGCTACCGGCCGCCACTTGTAATGCAATTAACTCCGACAATGGCGGTATCTTTAACGACTTAATTTTAAAGCCCTCGATTCCGTTCCATTCATACTTCGTAAGTTATCATTTTAGGGGTACGATTTTTGCTGGAAACGATGTCTTTGTCTACGATCATCACAAAAGAATACTAATGGATTAATTTAAGTTTAGAATAGTATGTGGGGTACTAGGCAGTGTGCCAAGTAATATATATTATCCAAATAAATAAGTTAATGATTTATGTAGTTTTATATTTAACATAGCGACATTAAACATTATAAATACAGACAAGACAGATATCTGTATTTTTTTTCTTTATTTTACAAGATCGTTATAATGTCAATAAACTGATTATCTTAAATTCCGTAAACTACTTCACTTGGTACCTACTTATTTTTTTTTAAATGATGTCATAAAATCGAATTAATTCTTTATAAGTTTAAATTGTGTAGTATTAAGAAGGTATAGTTAGAAAGTCGAAACTTTGTAGTAGGTATTTAGGATTACCTAATATCAAATGTGTTACTGAGAAGCGTAACCGGTTATAACCAGTTTAATATTATTTAGTGTTTTATTAGAAAGAAAGACAATATATTAGTTTATCTTTTTTACCACGAAAACTATCACTAGTCACAGAGTTTGTTATTGAATTGTTATATAAATATGATAATGATTCAAAAACGGGAACCGTTATTCGAACATTCACGTATCACACAATATTTTATTTCCGTTTTTTATATATGATCCCATACTGTATATTTACCGCCATATCATTGTATTTACACCGCCTGAAGGTTAATCGGGATACGCTTTTAGCATTATCTGTACAGTTTTGTGTGCAAAGGTTTTAACTAAAATAAATATAAAAATATCGCTCAATCTAGATACGTACTAAACACGTAAATTTTAAAAGTACCTAATGTGTATGAACGTATACGAACCATAAAACATTTTAATGATTAATTTCAATAATGCTATTTCATATACTAAATTAACTAAGATAAAAGATATTACTGGACATTAAGAAAACATGTAAAGTGACAATTAGTTATAAAAAACTAAAAGTGGATTAATTTTATATATACATATAAATATTTTTTAATTTAGTCATATAATTGTAAGTCTTAAAATCAAGTGTCATATTTATGAATAAAACTTTTATTAATAGGAACATACATGAAAGGTTCCCTTAGTTCTATTTTTATCAGATTATTGGCGTAAGGCCCATGGACATTAACAAAATTATCCAAAAGCCGAAAAACACATCACATTTAGGATCCTAATCTTCCGCTAGGTAATCTGATTTGACAAATTATTGGGGGTTTTTAACTATAATAACTTTTACAATCAATCAAAAGGTTATTGTGAAATAAAAGTCTATTTGTTGAAACCTTATCTAATCACTATTTCAGTTTATTTATATAAACACTGAGATGTTACATGAACATGTTTTCAATGATATCTATTGTAACAATACTTGAATCGCAATGAATGACGTAGGGACAAAGATTCCGCCGTGTTGTGACCAGCGAGAGAAGGCGGCGCGGCGACCACCCGCAGGCCAGGCCACGGACCCATACTTGTACTTGTGTAGTCGAGTGGAAACGCTCACAGACACAGTACACACACATATACAAATATCATTCATAATTCAACGCCGTACGTATTGACACATAACAAATATTTTTTTCAGTCCAAACGGCATCGGTCCAGTAGCGTGGTAATTGTCTGTTAGAAAGTGGGTCGGTTCAATTGTCCGCGGATCTTTCGTTATAATCCACTATTGGAAGCCAGAATACAACAGATTGAATTGGGGCTTCCGAATGCAGGGTTATTAAAAAACCTTTTAAGAATATTTTTCTGTAATGCATTCGGGGAGAATGAAATCGATTTCGTTACAACATAATTTTATAGCGTAGCGGGAGATTAGCAACATCAGACGTATTCATGTTTTTGACTTGTTATTTTAATTGTGTTTACTCAATTTTTCAAATGTTAAGATGTCTTTCGATTACCGTGCACCTATTTCATATGCACCTTATCTCTCGAATCTCACGGATGAAAAACAATGCGGATAAATTACAAATAATGAAATTCAATTTAATTGGCAGATAGGTATATCTACTGGTTAAGTAATGTTAACAATATTAAACTATAAACGTGCGTAGGTAATGCTCTAACTGCGAAATGGTATTTAATCTGTGATAGTTTATTAAGAATAATGCTACTTTCTCCGACTGATGTCTTCATTATTAAATGCTTTTGATTCGTTTCTATGATAATGGAAATTCAAAGTCTACATCTTTATAATGATGACAAATCATTAATCTGATACAGACTACCTATTTTTACGTAGTTACGTGGATTTCTGTAGACTTAGTTAGGTATATGCAAATCTATCCAAACAGTGTTCTTAGTTTTCCATTGAACAGATATTTTCATTAAATATAATTACAAAATATTTATTAAACTTTTTTGAATATTTTATAATTAAGCAATGGTTAACATAGCAAAACATTTTTTCACGCGTTAACAGAGGCGCACTTTGGCGTAGTCGTCAATTTATATGTGTGGGTTACACACAGTTATAAAAAACCGTATTGTTCTTTCAGAAATATTGACAACAACATGGCGCAGTTCATTTGAGTAAAATGTTATTTTTTTTAATAGTCGACAAAGGAAAAACCAGCTACCTTATTAAGTGAAGGAAATAAATTATAATTTACTTCAAAATGCACTGTATAGCCGGCGATATACTGCGATAAAATTAGAAGTAGATACTAAGGCCCTATTATAAGAAAGGGGTAAAGTAGGGGTTTTTAATTGCTATTAGTTATTTCCAAGTGTTATTTAGGAGTCACAATTAATGGTTTACCTACAAGGGATCCAACTGATTTAAATTTATTATCAGTCATCATTACCTAGCATATTTGTGTACGTCACAGTTTTCAGAAAAACCTACTGCGTAGCGTAGCGTTTCCTTATTCGACAAGAATTGCTATCCTTCACCAATCCGTTCTGAAGTATTTTATAGGCGTGCTAGTCAAGTGGAGAGGCTCGTGCTCTATAGTAAACCATTCGTGAACTGATGTATCGAAACAATAGTGCACTATTTTACATTTAAAAATTATAAGAAATATTAGTTCAGCAAATTTGAGTTTTGAGGACATAATGATGTAACTTTCTAATACACGATACCTTGTTCTTTTTCTCATATTACGCGTTGTTAAGGAAACCTAATAATACATTTGTAATAAAGAATGATTCAAATACGGCTGTGATTTGAAGTTGATATCATATGTATATCATATAACGGTAAAATAGTACACTCGTTTACTACTTATTTCATAAATCATTGTAGCTAAGCCAGTGTTTTGTTCATCAGGTATGGTTCAAGAACCGACGGGCTAAATGGCGGAAACAAAAGCGGGAAGAGCAGGAGCGACTTCGCAAGCTACAGGAAGAGCGAGCGTGCGGGCGTGCGTTGCTGCCAGCTCGCGCGCGCGCGATTTCGCCCGCCGCCCCGCCGCCCGCGCCGCGCACCCCGCACACGCCTCACACGCCGCGCCCCTATACTGATGACTCCGACGATTCAGATTTGGAGGTAGCTTAAACGTAGCTGAATCGCTCCTTGTTTAGACTTTGAATGTACTTAACAATCAGACTTAAAGTGACGTGAGTTTAAAGTGAGTGATAAACTTTCATTGGCAGCTACGCACGGAAAACAAGACCGAGGCCGCGAACTAAGCCCCTGTAAATTACTCAGTATCTAGGCGAATAATGTTAAGTATTTAAAATTATGTTCTATGATGATAAAATTTTAATTGATTTGTTTGCTTTAAAAGTTATTATATTGTATTTATATCGATGTTTAAGTTATCGTAAATGTAATTAGTAGAAACTAACACTTATTATTAAGTAGATAAAATTTAGTATATACTTATCTTGCTATACTTATTACAAAAAAATGTCTTAAATTGATCGAATTATACGTATGATTAATTACGTTTGGAGGAAAATTAATGAAAGATGCATTTTTTTTTTATTTTTAAATATTACTAAAACGAAAAACGTATTTTTTTCTCGCAAAACCAAGTGTATTTTGCTATGTCCTTCTAATTTTGGTTCTTAAAATAATTACAGTAGACGTATCTAATAATTACTGTTCAGTATAGCGAATATTCATAGTCGAAGTTGAAATCGTAGTTAAGAATATGATAAGAGATTATCATAGGTGAGGCGCTTGCAAGATATGAGTAAGTACCTACTCTATTCCATGATACATTAAGAACATAGATGGATGCACCGATCAACACATTATGTTACATACTTGAATATGTTGATTATTTTGTGATAAATTATAACCATGTAACGTTTAAAATAATTATTTTATTTATTTTCAACCTACAATAATTTTTATTAAGCACTTATAAAAAATAAAAAGACATTAGAGGCAACAGAGTAAATAAGAACCATCTCTTCTATTTTTATGCATGGCAACAATTTGGTTTATATCAGAAAAATATAATTGTCATAAACACGATAAATGTAAATGCTTAAATATATTAATCATGTATGTTCAGTTTTTATAATTTTGAAAAAATCTATTTGTACATCAAATTATATTAACTTTTAAAATATCCCACTAAGATGGAATGAGTAACTATTGCGGGTCGTTAAATATAATCCACCTACGATACGAATAAATGATATCCACTATGAATATATTTTTCATTTTCCTTATTAATTCGATCACAACATTGCGACACTAGACATTAATTAAACACGCCGAAGCATATTATTAGCATATTAAGCAGTGATAGCCTAGTGGTTCGAACGTTGGTTTCCCTAACATGGGGGCGTGAGTTCGAATCCCGCACGCACCACTAATTTTCATAAAGTTATGTGCGTATTACAAGTTAATTATTAGCTTCGGTGAAGGAAAACCATCGTGAGGAAACCTGCACACCCGAGAGTTCACCATAATGTTCTCGAAGGTGTG
>DWPA01005105.1:0-12152 GCA_018251375.1 Calpodes ethlius | reverse complement strand
TAACCTTTCCTACCAAATAAGGAAAACAACAAAGCCAAAATAAAATCAGCACGTAGGTATAAAGCAAAAACGCTTAGATGAGTTCGGTTGTAATTCGTTAGAGGTTTTTCTGGTGTATGAAACTTATTTTTACCTTTTGTTCTTTATTAATTTAAGGTAATTTCCCACAACTAAGTAACTAAAACAGTGGTTTAACACAAAATTAAAAAGCATATCGTACTCACAGACTCTATCCTAACCAGGGGATTCATTAACATTAGTTAAAACCTCTTCTAACTAGGGACTGAGTTAATTAACAGCAAATACCGGAACAGATCTTCATAAGTTATAGTTAAGAACCATACAGGTCATTTTAAAAAAAGGTCGCATCAAAATCGGTGTACTCGTTCAGGACTTACGATATCACGGACAATATTGACCTCTAAAATTTATAAAACCACTTTATTGTTAATCGAGGGTTAAAAAACCTAATATGATGCAACAACACTAATATTAGTAGAATCAGCAGCGACGTGTCAATTGATAAGCTGGTTCGACCAGTACTAGATATACTTTCTTTTCAAGCACAACAGAAAATTACGATTATATCTAAGTACATGAATCATACTTAGAAGGGGTTTTCCGTCATACAACTGAGAACCAGTTTGTCATCAAACTATGTACAATAAGTAAAGATGTCGGTGTCAAAGTACTTTCTACTTGTTTTTTTAACAAAAGATCTCCAATTCCTAAGATTATTAGGAGTTTCTCTGAGTATGGTAACGAATTACACCTATAGTTACCTAATTTTTTTATTGTGTAATAATAACGTAATATATACACTGTAAAGTAAAATAATAACAAAATAAGTAATTCAATTCAATGAGATCATCAAAATCTATCATATTTACGTGTGAAAAATAGTCTGATATCACGACTTCACTGATTAGAAATTAGGTATATTGTTGAGTGAGAAAACTTTTTGCAGCATTTGAATTCAAGACATATTAATTCGAAACTGGCTTTGGATTAAGTTTTTCTAGTCCCTATTTAATATAATTAATAATTTTAAATTGATAGGTATTGCTTATAACAGATGCAAGTATCTACAAAACATGGGACCGAAGCAAACTTGGAGATAAAGATATACGTGAAAAGTTTACTAATTTCTGATTCCGTGGATTGACATTAATTGTTGGACTAATAAGGTCATGTTTAAATAGGTTGTATAAGTAAATGGAGGAAAGACAGGTTTCCGTGATCCACAAACAGGGGATACGGGATATCTTCTTGATTGGTTTAGAACACCATGACATCTTTTTCAGGTAGGTAAGTAGTCGAAATACGAGAAGACGACCTACTCAATAGTAAGTGGTCACTAATCCATGGATATTAGTAACACCAAAGGAATCACTCATGTGTTGCCGACCAAGAGCGGAGGAAATAAAGATCAAATTCTGATCATGGTTACAGTTCAAAAACATATTGGTGTTTAGAAATTTAACTTACTTTCCAAATTAATAACAACACTGATACTCGTATATTCCAGTAATGACACTATTCTATTTATTCCAAGGTCGTATTGATGCACAACTTAGTCCACCAATTGTCGATCGATACACAATAATAACTAATTATCTGTAGATAAAGGACGTCCGAAGCAAGCGAGGCGTCGATGACGAATGAATTCATTCTTATTCACATTCAAATTGAGCGATTCTCTGTGGATGGCGACCTTGCAGATTAGTGCCCACACGACAAGGAGAAATACAAACTGCCCAAAATATGAGATATCTGGGTCATTGACCACTCTATCATTGCCAAGGCTGTGGTAAATATTGAACCGCACGTCATCATATTACACAAAGTGATTATTGCGTGTCGTACGAACACGGTACGTCACGTTCTATCCAAATGTTTGTTTTATTCTCAGACTCCCCTCATTATGCAGAGTGTAAGTGTAGAGTACGATAAGATTGGATGAAAATCTCGCGACGATGACCTTCTAAACTTGTAAACCGAGATGCGATCTACAAGGAGTGCCTTTAGAAAGTCACAACCCACAAATTCTCGAAGAGGGTGGGCTAGCCCTCGTTCTTCTTTTAGTCTTCTCAGCTGACTCTCCAACCACGCCCTTCTGTTCGCGTGAATCTATAATGGCCGCTAGGGTCAATAGCAACGTTGGAAAAAAGGTTGTATACCTTACATTTCAAAGGCACTGTCTAGAGCAAATATTGTTAAGAGTCACTGTCTCATTGCTGTAATACATCAACTTTTTGCTGAACCAAAAACAATGGATGCAATCTGATCACTGTCATAGATTTTTTTCAGATATCCTTTCTATGAAAGCAATCAAGAGTGTATATATAAGCTATCCGAGATGAACAATCCAGCTTAGGCTATGCTGATTAACATTTTGTCGGCCATAAAAGCAGGGAGGTGGTATATAATATATCAAATTCTAACAAAAGTGACTGAATGCTGTAAAACCTGTAGGAAATGCAGGATGCAATGCAAGTACGGAAGATTAGCGTGAACATGGGATGGATAGGAACTCCCTACAAATACAATATGTGAAACTATGCTTATTGATGTTGACAATTTGTATACTATATTAGATATTTGATGGCAACATTACTTTTAACTAGCTGACTTTACATTTAAAATTTTATAATATATAATTTTACTATTATTTAAAACTTGGTTTACTGAACATTTTGTTTGATAAGTATATCTTTAGAGCTAATATAAATTCACCACAACAGGCAAAAATATTATGGATTCAAATGTTATTACCACTATTAATACTGACAAAATGATAAATGAATAAAACGAGAAACCACAGAAACCACTGATATGATTTTCAATAATATAAATTTAAAAGAGACTGCATTATCTATATGCACCATATACCAGTTAAGGTAAATAATAATTTATAACACAATCCCTCTACATATCTATACTAATATAAAAAGGCGAAAGTGTGTGTGTTTGTTTGTCCCTCTTTCCCCGCACAACGGAGTATTGTTATGATATGATTTTTGGTGAGATAGTTGGGAGAATAAGGAATAATATAGCTACTTGTCACTGCGCAAACATCTCATTTCTGTGCTAAACTAATTTAGATGTAAGTTTATGGGTAACATTTTGTGTCTTTTATAAAATGAAAAAGTAATGTAAATTCGTAGAATGCTGAATATTTTTCTGTGAGTACTGATTACTAAGTACTATATTCCCATATCAAAGGACAACATTACATTAACACATTTTTGTAACCAAAATAAGAACTTGGTTATAATTAGTGTAGAAAAAGGTATTAACATCTATTGACTAATTACTTAAGTGATTTATTTTTAAAATGTTAAGGCTTGTTTACAGTCAACTAATTGGTTGTACAGTTCATATGTTTTGGCTGCACTTGACCTCGATAATGCACCATTATGTCAAGGTCTATTTCCTAATTAACCTTCCTATTTACATTAGGTTAAGTACAGAAAATTAGACTACAGATTGATAAAAATATGTCTTTCTAAGAATAATTAGGAGATTTATTGAGAAAATTTGTAATTTTTTAACAGTATTATTTGTTTTTTTTTATGCTAGAATTGCAGTTACGCTATTCCATATGGATAAAAATAGTTAATGTAACTGGTTTTGTTTGGTATAATCCTCATTATATTGGTATATAGAAAAAAATCAATAAACCATAAAAAAACTATATTTTTTTTTTCTCATTGCAATGTTATAAAGCTAGAAGTAATATGAAATCTCTGCTTCTTTTTTGGGAAGCAAAGCTTGGTGATGCCTTTGATGTTCCAAGGTTTATATAGACAATAGTTACCACATTACTGATTTCAGTGCATAAATAAACATTGTATATATATATTTTTTATATAAAGTATAACAATTTATATAGTATGAAGTTATATAACAGAAGCCATGGGGTCAACCGATAGTTACTGATTACAAATGTAAGCAACAACATATTAGGTATATTTTTTGTATAATATTGCATTGGTAGAATTGTTTTTCTGTCATATATAATAGTGTTGGTATTACCTTTATATACTAATATTCTAAATGTGAAAGTCTATTTGTTTTTTTGTCCTTCTTTCATGGTGCAACAGAGCTTTCTTATGATATTATTTTTGGTATGGAGATAATTGAGAAGATGATAAGTACCGTAGGATACTTTCCACTGCTAAGAACATCTCATTTCTGTGGGAAGATCCATTAAGATATGCTATCAATAAGTAGCCAATATTTAGCGATGTTACAAGGTTTTCTGGGGACATTTTTCCTGCATTTGGGTTGGTTACTAAGCACTACGAGGCCTCCTCAGTTATGAGAAAACTCAGAGCATGTCATTAATAGGTTGTATGTAGGCTTAAAATCACAGAATCATATCTGGTCATGGTGGACAATGTTTCGGAAATGCACTTCAAACTAAGTTAGAATAATGATGCCATTGTATTTGAAGTTTACATAAGTGGAAGTGGGTTTATATTCAAAATATAACTATTAAATCAATAATTACATTATTGATAATATCCTGCAATATAGTATGCTTGATGAGTTACCAACTTGTTCCTAATGAGTTTATGAGCCAATTCATTCTTTCCTTCTCTTTCCTGACTCGCAAACACATGTGATGTCCACAGTGTTACTGAGGTCCAATGGTGAAATGGTTAAAAATTAGTTTTAAGTTGGGCAGGTGACTATTAATTACTAAACTTTTAAAAAACTTCTATTATAAAACACACAATGAGTCACTATTCTAGATGGTTTCATAAACATCAGTAATTCAGTTAAATCCAAAATCTATACGCAGGATAAAAATTTTGGATACATAAATTACTGAGAACTGAACTAAGTAGTATGATAAGAGTAATAGTAAGTCTGTTCCTGAAGAAAAGTGATGAAACATGTCAGAATACGCAAGGAACAAGCACTCATGACTGGTTTCTCACAAAAAATCCTAAACCAACCAGATCTCTGAGCACTAATCTAGTTACCTCCTGGGCACTGCTGGCCCCACAAACACCTACACACAATAGGTTTCAGAAACATCACAGCATTTTCTGTAAGGCAGAGGAAAGTCAGGCAGAGGAAACTCCAATTGACATCCCTGTGACTGCATGGCCATATCTCACTGCAGAAGCCAATTACTGGGAGGAAATATAATCCTTAACAATCAGATCATATATTTGGATCACGGGAACATCCTACATTTCATCAAAACTGTAGGACTTGGTGACCAGATCTAACTTTCAAATGGGTATGGCTACAATAGAACAACTATGGTTACAGGGGCCCTTGGGATCTGTGCCCCTTGCCCCAATAACAAATAATAATAATAAAAGTAATATTCAATGAATATGTTAATGTCATATTTTTGTCATTCTGTCAAATTTCATAGTGCAACAGCAGGGTAGTTGTGACCACAATCCATAAAAATATTGGTGTATAAAATACATATTAATTTACACAGTAGCTATTTGACATTAAAATGTGTTCAGTCCATAATGAATGAAAATTATAATCATGCACTAAATATACTTAAAATAATTATGGCTTTTCTGCTGTACTGTACTAATAATTGGTTAAAAATATTTTTTTATTAATTTATTACTTAACTTTAGCAAGGGAATTATTTTTATACTAAACCAACTACAAATTCAATGTAGTCAAAGTTTATGGTTAAAAAATCAAGAAGTAACTGAAAACAAGTCTTTCAGAGATCAGTTTATATGATAAATAATCTAAACTACAGAGCTGTCACTTGTATTTTGACGTGAGTTTTTTCAAGTGCCTTTGTGTTTTAATTGAAGGGGTGTAAGGCCAGCAGTAGTTTAATAATGAGGTTTGATTTTGAAGGAGCAATATATCTCATAGGCAACTTATAAGTTGAAAAGGACATCAGTTAAAGTTGTTTTTTTTAATAAATTATATTCATAGACGTCATAAATGAACATTTAACATTCAGTGAATTGAATGCATAATATTATTACCACTGCCATGAAAATAACTATACCACTATAAAAAATTAGGAAATACTTTAATTATTTTTGATATTCGAAATCTAAACAATAAATCTGATAGAATTTTGTAATACTTTTTAAATTGTATTAGATATTAATAATTTTTGTTTACTATAATGGAGTGTGGAAGTAACTGTTGTTATATTTTAAGTTTCTTTTGTTAAACTAGAGATGTGTAATATTTATAAAGAATTTTACGAAGGTCCTTGTATATTTTATATATCATTTTGTTTTTACAAATCAAACAGAGATCATTGTTAAGAAATTAGAAAACGTCATTTTAGTTATCATTGTGTTAAAACATCCATAATATTATGAACTTAATAAAATAATATTACACCACAACTAATCTAGATATAATTTTACGAACAAGCAAAGCTCGTATGAACTTAAGCTTTTGCTTATTACTTCGGTGCATCAAAAGCGTAGATGTGACAAGAAACACAAGTGACAAACTTACCCCATGTACGCGCTATTATCGTATTTCAGCTCAAGTTATCTGTTAACACTTGCGAAATTCAGATCATTGGCTTTTAATATTGATGTTTTCGTAGAATTATTACAATCATATGTCATAAAATAACGTTATACTAATCAACACAAAGCAAACAAACACTGCTCGTTACTTGTTACTTCTCTAGCTGTTGTACTGCAGTCTGCACTTTACAGACACACTTGCATGCATTCACAGACCAATAAACTGCATGCACCACAGATAATATACCTTATCTACAGATTAGCATAAAACAAAGAGTATAATATACCATAGGGTCTACAAATCAAAATATAGGAAAGGGCCCGTTCAATATTTTGCATGCAGTATTGCATAAGTCATAATACTTTATTATTGATTAGTATTGTTGTCTTTTAGTTATATCAATACACATTATCAACATTAAACATGATGAATCTGCAAATTCTTTAAGCGTCGAGTGGATTATGCTACAGAACCTAGCAAAGAAAAATTCATACATACAACCAAACAACATATTCATCCTTATTTTATTTATGTTTTACTTATGTTGCTTTCATTTATGCCCCTCAGTTTTTGACACCGTTGGCCATTAAATATTAAGCCAACCAAACGTAGGCTGTGACGCTTGCGACCACAATATAATTATATATTGAGAACTGCGTCAACATTTACAATTTTGCTTCGTGCGACAGGCGGTAAGGTAAACGACTGTGCAAGACAATGAATGGGCACCTTAATAATGACATCAACTTCATATGCCGGATGGCCTTTTGCCTTGATTTTAATAATAATTATACTGTATAACTGTTTGTAAAAATAAAGTTTGTTTGCATTAATTGTATTTCGTTCTGCAGCGCCATCTAGTTATAGACATCTGTACTATATGAAAATGCAATGATAGTGATGTTGTAAGTAAAAAGCGACCTAGATTTAATAACTTTTCTGAGAAGCGAATTTAATTTACATCTCTTTGAAATGAATAGGATAACAGGTATTTTATTTTACAGAGTGGTGGCAAAAATCACTTAGTATCCAACACAACATAATACAATTACGTAGTCGTGTTAAAATTGTAAGCTTATGCAAATTTTTTGAAGTAATAGAATTTAAGAACTCGTCAAAACACTATGTGCTAGTATTATTAAGTTTTTCATTTAAAAATAGTGATGTATTTGAATTCAACACAGTGCCCTCTATTAAAGCATTAAGGAATTCATTATCGGGGCCTCTTACATTTAAAATGCACTTTGTTTAATAGATGGCGCTTAGCACAAAAGTATGACTGACTATTTTATCCTGGGCGCCCAGGATTCCTGGCTCAGGGATTTTGCAACCGAAACTCGTCAAAATATTTTCTGGGCGATTTTAAAAGAAGTTTATGTTTAAGTAGGTATTTTAACCAACATTGCGTCTAAGACAAAGCGTAAGGCTACGGCGTCAGGTCCATGCTATTGATGATTGCTATTCGAATGTCCCTATCATATAATGTGTCCTAACGCGTTATTAAACGCGCTTAAAATAACACCACGCAAATATGGGTCAACATTTTTGCGCACTAATTAATGCGTTAATCGACACAAAGTAACGGGAAGTAAAATTTGTATAGACCTCCAATACTTTAGTCAAGCATTTAACGCTTTAATTTTAACGCACGTATTGGTTTTTTTTTACTAACCAGGTTAGCTGCCATCCCCCTTATGAAAACAACAGTAACATGTATTTTGTATTCTGTAGAAAGGAGACCTATATAATGATGATGTTTAAGATAGGTTGTTTCGAAATGTTGTTCGATATCAATACGGAACATTTATTTTCGTTATGTATGTCCTTACGTCCACAGTTTAGTTCAAAGATGTACTCATCATGAAGACAAAGTGGCTAAACAAAATATTAAAATGTCTTGATAACAATCTTATTGCGATTAAATCAGGTAAGATCTTAAGCCTAAATGTAAATCAATGATTTTATTCGAGTTCTTTACAAGTTTGAATTTTCCATCTAACTAATAAAATTTTGGCGGGTACAGCAGATGCACAGGTAACAAAAGCTTTTACAATATCTGCATTTACTGTAAACAACCATTCTTCAGGTTCCTATCAAAGAAGCTCATGAATGGCGGTGTGAGGTCGGTTTAGCTTTTAATAAGATTTATTGTAACCGATCTTGTTTTGACAATGACAATAGCGCGGGTCCTTGGCGGTAAACAGCACGCATTGTGTTGTGTGGTCTCGATTGTTAGCCACTAAGCTAATGTCAAAATTTTGTTTGCGATAACACACCTGGTCGAAAAAAAACTAAAAGTCGACTTCTTGCAATTTAAATTTAGAGTTTTAAGAGTTTATATGTAGACTTACTTGACTATGGGTACCCCGCGAGTAAACTTTACGACTATAAAATCGTGTGTGGGGTATTTTAAGTGGGTGGTTTTAGGTGGGTATTTTAATATAACTGAGACTATTTCATTCTAATCCATTAGTACATTTTTTAATGGATTCGGTTACGTTTTTATTTAGAAACAATGCTGTACAGATCAGGGTATAATTTAAAAAATAAATAAAATTAGGTACAAATTGAAAAACATAGAAATACTCACCTAATATTCCTGTGACCACCTAACACCTGTGTTAATGTTAGTGTCAAGAACAATGCCTCAATGCGCCTGAATTAACCCGATAAAACTATCGCGTTAAATTTTTGGCCACATTAATGGAGTTCTATACTAAGTTTAATTCCCGTTAATTTATATATTGAATAATGCGTTAATTTGCACACCAAGCTGTTGGCTATATCTGCTTGGTGTCATACTTATCGAGATAGTTCACACGTTGGCTATTTGTATTAATTATTTAATTTGTGTCCTTTCATATTTCCTTCTTTTTTTCAGTTGTCGTTTTGCTGTTTCTGTCTCAAGTTATAAACCTTTTCAGCATGTTATGTATAATTTTACACTCAAGAATCTAGACAACTCTCTAATTAGAAATAACGACGTTCTAATGCAAATTATAAGCTGAAACGTTGTCTAAATATACAGTTTTAGACACACTATTACAACCCACCTACGACAATATGTAAAATAATCTAAGTTTAATATTTTTTAGCTATAACAAACAATTAATTTATGGAACTATACCTATAAATAGCTCAATTTGATTTTGAAAAGTTACTTTTTAAATATGTGTAAAAGTATTTAAGTACGTACTTAAAAATCCTTAAGTTGAAGGTAGTTAGGTATCAAACATATATGAAATCATTGCAAGAAATTTGAATTTTACGTTTTCTGATCTTTGAAGATTCTTTCTATTATATAGTAATAATATCTAGTGTATAATGTATATATTTTATCTATACGTTCAGCAAAGATCTATATGCTATCCAACATTGAAACAGTCATCGTTTAATTTAGGAATATCTACTATACGATTTCATCAAAGTCCACTTAAGATCCCACCCTGGGTAAGTATGACCTTTTTCAAGCGGGGCATTTTAATCGTCCCTCCGTCCGGGTCCTCATAGCCACTCACGAGCAGAGTGATAGCAGTGAAACGCATTTGAGTTATGCTAATGCACCCTGCGCCCGCGCCGATACTCAGGAGTCATTCACGGGCTAGCGCTCGAGCTCCGAAACGTAGAAACACCATTATCTTAACGGTATATAAACATAAAGATGTCCACTCCTCCATCACTAAAAAGCGATTGTTGTTAAATTTAATGGCACATTAAATAAAATAAAACAGCTCCACTCATGATAATTACGGTATTGACTTAAAACAGAATATCATTTACCGTTACGGTACGTAGGTATTAACGAGGCTTTAAAATTTTGTTTACTCGCATTTTGTAGTTAGTTATTTGGTCTTACTGTATTTCGAGTTTCTTGCTTAATTAAACGTTCTTTTTAGGTCTACATCTACCTAGTAGAGGTCTGCAAATTTTTGGAATTTGTTAGTGAAGATGTACGTGATATATATATGTACGTGTTATACGTATAGTAGTTATTTAAATTTACACAGAGTAATAAAAAAAAAGTGTGAACTTAACCGTAGTTGAATTTGATTTTAGTAACATGAGTGTTTCCAACAATGTGATTAGTAGTTGAGTTATATTACCGATTGGATTGTTATAAATCAAATAGTAACGCTTAGAACCGTAAAAGCCGTAAGTAATGATTAACCATTCTAATGAAGTCTTTAAAGGCTACCTTGTTAAGATGGAAATGTTATCCAGAACAGAAAAATATCCCTCCCCATTTTCTTTATAATTACCATACACTCCCATTACACACTCCCATACTGACATGCCTATCAGCGTAACTATACTACAATACTACCACACATGTACATAATATTTTTAAGCCGCACTTTAGGCCAACATAATTTTAAAAAACTAACCGTCTAGACGTTATAAGTACATACATATAACATATTTCATATCTAACACATGTAGGCACTACAAGTCCTTTGATATAAAGATTGCTACCAAATTTTGTTTGTGGTATAATAACACGAATAAACGAAACAGAAAACCTTTTCCAACAAACACAAGGGTTTATATAACTCAAGTATCAAGCCTCAAGCCTCAAGCGTGGATTTCTCAGATGTCTAAGTAAACACGAATGTTACATCTTTCGTTCGTGTATTTCTCCAAACGAATAACTGTTTGCTACGTAAACCCTTTTAACCAAAAAGGAATAAAAACATATAAGTGAGCACTAGATTTAAGTACGGCCTACTTTTGTGAGATCTAAGGCGAATCGCATTAAAGTAATGGATATAGAAATAGCCGTTTTCATACCACTGCCATCGGAGGCAGCTATCGAACAGGGACGGGCAAGTTTTACAACGAAACTAGTAGTGTTCGGATAACGTCATCTCGAATATTACTTTTCCTTCTGAGAGTTAAAATATTAGTATATATCATTACTTTATGTGAAATGTGAAAATATTTTACGTTGCATTATTTTTGACCAATGAACTAAAAAGCGACGTAGATCTAAGATCTTTTACTTTAGCCAACTTGTTATCATCAGTATGTATAATAATATTATAAATGCAAGTGTTTTTATTTTTGGAGCGACTTTATGGAATGTTTTAGATTGTAGGATGAAGAGTGTCATAGGCTACTTTTCACCGCGAAAATATATCTCATTTCAGTATGAAGGTCGATTACGATGTATAATTTAGCCAAATTAACAAAGCGTTGCCTAGCAACCAATTATAGGAAGGAATTGACAATATTTTTAATGCAATTCTATCTTCATATGCGGGTGAAGCTGCAGATAACCTCTAGTAACTAAATATATCGACGTGAGATATAAATATTATGCAAAACAAAAATGTATTTGATAGCCGTTATATGTTACGTATTCGTATTGAATTGTCTTTAGAAGATTGTCTTCAAATGTATTGCAATATCTGAAGCTATTTAGGACGCGCTTTGTGGTTTTGGATGATGTAGTTTAGTTGTTAATGACTTTCCATATCCCATAAACAGTAAAGCAGCCATCTTGGCCATGGCAAATAATTGCGTTAAAAATTGTTATTTGTTTGTCAATAACATTAGTTATAACATGATTTTTCCTCCTTTAAAATCCGTTCTGAGAGACTGAAATATTAATTAATATTTCTTGTATTCTTCATTTATCTTTTAATAGAAATTCC
>DWPA01005104.1:0-12154 GCA_018251375.1 Calpodes ethlius | reverse complement strand
TCGAGAACATTATGGTGAACTCTCGGGTGTGCAGGTTTCCTCACGATGTTTTCCTTCACCGAAGCGAGTGATAATTAAGTTGTAATACGCACATAATTTTTGAAAATTAGAGGTGCGTGCAGGATTCGAACTCATGCCCCCACGTTCGGGAAACCAACATTCGAACCACTAGGCTACCACTGCTAATAATATACATATTTACATTACTAATTTTAATTCATTACTTGAGCATACAATAACATCAAGCTCCCAAAGATAGACAGATATCTTTTTAATTAAAGTTTAGATGTTCATAAGTGTATTGATATTATATCTTCTTGGAAATAATTGAGTTTGAGTTTAACTTTGTAGGCAAGGAGTTTACAGTCGGATCAAAATTCTAATGTTTTAAGGACAACGCTATTATTATAATGAGTTACTGAACTTAAATCGTGTCGGTACCGGTTTGGGTTCTCTAACGATTATTTACAATAACAATAGCATTTTGTGATACATGACAAATCAGAATTACAGAAGGTTAACTGAAAGAGAATTCTTTTAGCATTAAGTTTGCATTTGTTCTTTATATTTTTTTTATAAGATTCAAAAGTTTAAATTAAGAAATATTAATTTGCTTATTTATAAGCAATTAATATAATCTTTTTAAATCCATTTCATCTTAAATACTAATGTGTTATCTATTAATTAAGATTGCTTATATATTACGTCCGTACAGCACGAAACAGGCAATTGGATCGATGGTAATTAAAACTCCAAGTTAAGGACGTCTGGTTATCTTTTGTTCGGAAAAAAGCGCGGACCAAAAAGCAATAAACACGGACTAATAAAGTTTAACTACCTTTCCCGAAAGTGAGGAAAACGAGCATAGACCAACATGGCAGGTGAAGAGTAAAATAAACAACAAGTTCCCTACTCGTTTGAAATTTAACTTGCCTGTTTGTTTAGTTAGCGCGGTTTCAAAGCGATGCTGAATATGACTTGATAATAAAATAAATTGACCAGCGTCTACAGAAACGTCCTTATTGAGCTTTCGTTTATTGTGTATCCCTCGTATCCCAGTAGTAGCAAATCTAATAATAGTTCCGCGCGTTCGCCAGTCTTGTACTCGAAAGTAGGATACTATTTCTATTCAGCGCAATATTCGGAGTGAAATCTTACACACTAATTTAGTTTTGCAAGGAAATTGCTTAACAAAGGCACGCTAATGAATGTTATATGGCGTTTAGTGGAATTTTACATGTTTCATTAACAGTGTAGTGAAGTTAGTCGCTTGCACCTTGAATATTTTGTGAATTAAACATCTTCACAATTGTAAGTACCGTTGTGCTTGGTTCGGAATCTGTCTTAAACTTATTTTCAAGAGGGAATCCATTTGCTGGAGTAATTAACGTATATTTTCCTTTAGGTCTTGTGTTTTTCTTTTACTTGTAGTCTTATCTTTCTTCTTTTATTCTTCTTAATTTTTCTTTTTAATAAAAAAAACTAATACATTAATACAGGCAAACATAATAATATACACATATTAGGTAAGTTGTACTTTATTCGTTGTACTTTCCACTTGTATTATTGTGATTAAATTATTACTCATTAGAGCTGGTAGAAATCGTCCTAAACACACCTGGGTCGTGTGATCCTCTTCTTGAGAGCTGGGTCCACTCTTTTACATTTAAAGCACAGCTCAAGTGATTTTGGCAGGTCTTACCTGCTTCTATAGATAACATTTTTTGTGTATTCTTGTTCAATGCAGCAGAAAACATTTAATATATATCTACTCAACTATAAAAATATTCGCACAGTATGCAAAGAAGCAAACAAGTAGTTTTTACAGAAACAAATACAGTAATAAAAAACTTAGTACAGGAAAGATCTTGCAAAACGATTTAATACTTCTGGATACTATTTTAATTAGCTCAAATACGATGTAAGTAATTACAACATTAGGTCAGATTCACCATGTTACTGTAATATCACTAAAGTCACCAGATATACGTATCAGGCATACGGCGGTAATAAAAACTTAAGTACATATGTACTTAGATTAGCACGTACATACATTAGACATACAGGTTGTATATCGTACCTTCATTTTAGAAAACGTTTACAAGAAACGTTTTTACGAAACACCTGAACGGATTTCATCTTAGAACACTTACGATAACTACCTATTAAAATTCTAACTACATTCGGTCCTTCTTTTATCTGAATAGCTGGTGAACAAACAGAAGAACCACTTGGTAGTAAAAGATCAATGACCTTTGCGTCGCTGGCCTAGAAGGAAAAATAAAAAGGAAGAAAGTACTTCAAGCTTCAAGTCGGAGCGCGATATCGGGAAAGATAATGAAATTAATAACTTTATAATAAAAACTGTAATAATATATTTTTAAATACTAATTAATCTGTGGTGTAGTCCTTATGCGCTATCCTATATACAAGAAGCGGGTCAGCATCTGTCGCCTTTTGCACCCTTATCTGCATGGGATTGAGGTCGGTATTAGAACGCTGACCCAAACGGTCAACAATCGAATAATCCGTTTTTCGGACCAAAGATGCCGCAGACACATATGTTAAAAAATTCAGAGCTTACATTAGTAACGAATATGTTACATTATTAAAACCGTTAGTTTGAAACTTGTATTTGAGCCAAATACGAAAGTAGGTAAAATTTCATTAAAACAAAATGCTTGGCTAAGCATACTATATAAATTTCAATTAAGACTTGAATATTATAATCTCATCATTATATTTAATTTTTTCGTTCTAATAAACATTCTGTGGAAAATATAATTATTTTTGAAGAGAAACAATATTTTTTTTCACTTTGATAAACAACAAACTTATTGACTGTCTGATGAGCAAACGCAGCACCAAGCTAGTGGTTACCACTGTTCAATGAGGACTGTATTATCGAATAAAAGTAGAATTATAAGCAGGCAGATATAAACCCTTACCACCATGTTGCTAACACCAGAGAACTCCCAAACAAAAGGGTCTAGCGTCAGCTTGGTCCGTTCTTCATCAGATCGCTTTAAGAGCAGAGAAGCTAGCGTTAAATTACTACTATTGAAATCTATACTAATACTAGCTTTCCGCCCGCGGCTTCGCCCGCGTGTTCCCAGGCTATCAGATGTGACTTTACGTCAATGACATTTACTTCATACACGGAAAGCTTTTCTTTTAAGTGTGGACAAAATACTTGGAAACCAAAAACTTCACATATTAATTACTGAAGAAAACGCATTCTCCATATAAACATTCATTCCTTATTGCACTCTATTAAACCTTTATTTTTACAACAAATTATAGGTACTCTATGTCCGTCTCCTGGTTCTAAGCTACTTTCCCACCAAATCGTTTCAGCCGTTGGTGAGTTATAAACAGTTTAACTAACATGGTTTTCTTTTACAACGATTATAAGAAAGATCAAATTATGTACTTTTATAAAGCTCGGAAGGGTAAATTCCAGAACTTATAACTTTTAAATGTTCAATAATGGATTAGTTTACGTTAAGTAATGTTAATGATACCAAGAACAAAATAAATATCTTCAAAAGAAATACTAATAAACTGTTGTACGGGGAGTAGGAGTTGATGTGTTACATATTGTATATAGTTTAATGAACTGCATATCCGTGAACTATTCATATCTCATGTAATCATTGGTCTAATTAAATGCATACACCTACGTTCTTGTAATTAGGAATATTTGCATACGAATCATGCATAGCATTTCATTGAAACAAAATGTATTTTTATAAATCACTCCGACAAAATTTGAAAAATTAATGGGTTTGTTTTTATTTAAATAAACTGCATACATAACGAGACCAAATGAAAAATATTTGATTTCGATTTATTAAAGTTCGGCATACAGTTATTACTGAAACTCTGGACAACACATTGCTCGCTGACAAAAGCTGTTTGATTAATCCATTGTTAGATTTATGACGAAAATAAATCAGCGGAGAGCGACAAACAAACTCGATCCGAATCTGCGGCGAGCGATTTTTTTGTTTCCAACCGAATTTACGGCTAGTGTGAACCGTAAAACCGATCAAAATCTATTCGGGTCAACGAAGTTTTTGAACCGTCCGGATATCACAGATTACTGACACAACATAATACGAGTTTGGGAAACTCGATAACGTTAATTTGGATTATTATGTCAGTTACATTAACTGATTCAGTAAATGTCGAATTGGGACGAAACATTTATAAGCCTTAATTTTATTCGATATTTCAGAATTTAATCTCAATACGTATATTGAATATTGTATAAGTTTTATGGAGTCTATAATACCAGAGAAATCAACAATGCAACGATGGCCCTTCAGGAAAACTTTGTCCACATTTTTTAAAGAACCATATGAGTCCGGGAAAACCTCAAAAGGAAGCTCATTCCACAGTTCGCACCTACAGCTGCGTGGTAAAAGAGGTCTTGCTTATCGGATGATAGACTCGACTTATATCAATATTATAAAAAAATATTAAAAATCTAAGTGTATCAGTATAATTAGGTGTTTATTAATATTATGAGGTAATGTGAGTGAGTGCGTATATGTAGGAGACATTCTTTGAAACTACTCATTCGATTTTAAAAATTTTTCACTAGAATTTTATGTTATCATTTGCTAAATGTCCGCGGCTCCGCCCGCGTGTGTGTAATGAACGGCATTAAAAAAGGTTGTCAGTTTCTTTCTGTCAACGGTTATCTGGCAACGCTTTGTTATTAAACACTTCCTTTAATTTGGCTAAAATATATATAGTGTAATAGATCTTTCCACAAAAAATTAGATGTTCTTTTGCGATAAAAAATACCATACCATAGTGACACTCCGTTGCGCCGTGAAAGACGGACAAACATACACACTTACGTATTTTTATTAATATAGATACATAGGCTATTTTTATAAACTCAATTGCACTAATGTACTGCAACTGTGTAGTTAGTTGTCTCACCGTGGTACAACGTGTATAAAGATATTGCATACATATGTATTTCGAAATTTCACACAATTTAATGTTATCTGATGTCATTGTTGATGTTCCCTTGCCCGACGACTTCGGGTAAGCTGCGTTCACAACGTTCGTGAAGTATAAGGACACGATTTATGATCCATTTTTAAACATTACTACCATCCCTAGGCAACCATAAAATATTAATATATTACCGTCTAATGACTCAGCACAATGTCGTACCCAATGCCATAAAAGTAGATTAACCGCTCAGGCAAGACATGTTTTGCTTTAAAATGCCGACTTTATTATGATAATTTTAATAAATTGCGACATATAAAGTGAAATAAGTGTAGCAGTAATACCTAATTTCATTTATAATACAGAAGCAATAAATACGAAGAGGTTTTACTCAACATATATATTACATATTAGCTAAATTGATTATAATATTGATATATGAGGGCTGGGTGAAATTTTCCTAAGATATTATGTATGAGAAACGATCCATTACGATTGATACTGAAAGCATAAAGACTGTTCTAAAATCGTCGTTTCAAAATCAATATTTTCCAAAAAGTTGAGGTGACCCTTCACGTAAACATTATTTCGAGATGAAAAGAAATTAAAAAAAAAATTACCGTTGTAATATATTACAAAATTATTCTACCCCTTTTTTGAAACAAATATAAAACTTTTATCGTACCATTTAGAAAGAGAAAAAATAAAAGGTAGATTTTACGCCAGTAGGTTTTATACGCAACATATTATCGCAAAAACTTTACGATAACGATTAAACCAACCAAAAGTAGAATTCGACCTCTGCTATAACAGTTCCATAACTCTTGTAGTTATTCGGCAATATGGTCGAGCCATCTGGAAATCGTTATTGAAGGTAACAATTATACAACGATATTACGTTCGCTGAATGGCCTATCCAAGGAAAACAGACGTAGTAACATTTTATTGCTCTAGAAAACGCCGAGAATTTTGTCTATCTCGTCCATTGTCTTCTGAGTTCTATTTAGTCTTCCGGGAGTCAATTGGATTCGGTAAGTACCGAGCAAGATAAACTTTATTACGTAGTGGCTAGACTTTGTATTCCTATTGTTATAATTTAATATATACAAATTTTCTATAAATATTTCTCACTTTTACTATATATAAAAGTATAGTGCAAGCTTTTGCAGCAGTATTAAATGCAGTATTTAATAAAAATAAAATAAACCAGAATTATCGCAACTGGATAAGCTTAAATTCTGTTAAATAGGAAAAAACTTGGAGAAATTATGTTTGTCTTTTCATCGTTAAAAGAGTACAACTTAAATAATATTATTAATCTCATATCATTTATTATTTTGTAAAAATTATGCAGAAGATTAAAAAATATTTCCAAACTATGTGTGTTAATGTTTCCTAGGACCCCCAGAACATACTCAGGTGCTGGAAGCAAGTAACTAGCAGAAATTGCATCTGATAAAAACGGTCTAGTGATATTGATTAATAATTTTTGAAGATATTATGTAAAATAAACATAATAATCAGTGCTTTGACTTTAAAGAAACATATGCTGTTTTTATTTAACTTCGACACTTGATATCTGGAAATTAGCCGTCAAATCGAGTTAGCTGGTATCCATACCTTCAATGTGTATACTTATATTATCTTATCCAATAAATTTTCTTTTAGGCAATATAAGGCTCCGGTATCTTAGAATATTATGTAACCTAGCAAATCTCAGGCCTTCAGGTACCTAAGGTGCTATAAAATCGTCATAAAAGGAAACCATATGGCAAGTCTAATAATACTCATACGGCCAGTGAATCGCCGGTCTTCGCTCGTCGACTATTGTCGTGATACGGCGACAGCATGCTTCTCCGGCTATATTATATCTCCTTTCATCAAGAGTCGGATACAAGTTTATGGTATAGGATATCTTACATTACACACATAACATCATACTTGAACAAAGCAACTGAGACGGCTCGGGCTTTCAATTACATTTGGTAAGGCTTAGTGCACAGTAGATATATTTTTTTTCCTGCTTTAGTCTAAATATATCTATTTATATGATACTTTTGTATATTGTTTATATAATAAATATATAGTTTTAATAAAGTAAGGGTAAATGCACTGGCAATCCATCTGATGGTAAGAGGGACTGCTCATGGACTGCAGCGACACCAAAGGCAAAACTAGCGTTGCTTCAAAGAAAGAAGAGAAAAAACAAAAAAGAAATAACTTACTCTAAATCCCCCAACTGGCACATTACCAATTAATTGGCAGATGACCCATGCAAGAATGTGGTAACTAGTCAGGCAGGCTTGATAGAAGGTAATAATCTTAAATATTTAATAATATTGAAAATAATATTCTACTGTGAAATGTTCCCATTAAACAGGCCAGCTTCTGTCGCCTTTTACGACATATAGTAAGTCGCTTCAAAATTACCTATAGGAAACCGTTGGGCACTGTACGGTCTAATTTAATCCCAACGGTATTTCCAAAGTGGTAGGGAATTGTACCCATCGTGCTATTCACCACCCAATTTCTAAAGTCATTCATATTTTTTTTATTGTTTATAATCTGAATTTTGAAGAGCATTATTTAGTAATAATGCTGGTCCTCCGATTCCTTTAGTTCGGTAACACGTTGACGATGCCTTTAATATTATTGATATCTTCGGATTGCTGTGACCATGTAAATATCTTGTCAAAACGTTTGTCAACTAGCGACATAATAAAAATTTACAATCTTTTCACAAAAATATAAGTACTAAGTGTTTTAGAGTGTTGACTGAACCACTTATACAAAAATTGTGTGTCTGAGGTATTTTTAGCCAGATTTACGTCCTTATTATCGCATGTTAGCAAAGTTCATTACTGTGAGCAATTAGCCTAAGTTCACGTTGATCAGTGAATGCACCGGAATGATGCCACACGTACGGTTTGTCGGCACTAAGACACTTTGAAGCATTGATTGGAGCGTGTACAGAGAATCTATACATGCCAATCTGACGCAGGGTGCGATCATAGACGTATTGATTACTGATCCCGTGCTTTAAATTTAAATACACTGTTTGAATGCCGCATTGGACATGAAATAGACAAAGTGGGTCTTTATTAGTATTTACGTGGTTGAAGCAAAGCATAGTCGTATAATTAAGGAATTAAAAGTATAAATTTTAGTGTTAAAAGTGATTAGTTTCGGAGATAAGGTGTGAAAAATTTGAGCGTTTTCTAAAGTTATATTTTCGATATATTTAAGAATTAATTTATTGACGGAACATAAATAATTAAGGCACCAATAATTGGGTAATTGCCGTATATCAAAATTTTCCGTTTGTATATTCAGATAAAGGTAAGTTGATACTAGGTATATGTATTTTATACATTATAACCGCCTTCATTCTTCTCCCACTGCCCAAAGGTTGTCTGGCAGAGAATGCTTTTTTACATATGTATGGTTCAATAAAGTCTAAATAAATAAAAATAATCGGGAATGAGTAATAGACGGTAATTTAATAACCATGTGAATTTCTAACTTTTCCTTTGGGTGTGGTCATTAAAACTAATTGTTAAAGGATTTGTACTTGTTAAGAGCGTGTAATCGGTAGGCGTGTTTTCTGTGTAAGCACCCAAACACCAGCGCACGATATCGGAGACGCTTCAACAAAAGCACGTTAATGAGGAAATCGTGTACAACGGTTCTCGATTGAGAATTCAATGTACTGGTTCAGTGAAAGTATACTCAACTTGGTGCATGGGACATTTCTGCACTAGTACAATCTGCGCTATAGATCTTTTACATATGTATAAGTGTGTCATTGGGTCTATGAACTCAGAACTTTGAATAGCTTTTTCAAACGAGTAGGCTGAAGTTTAATTGTTCATCTATAATTATGGCAGAACTGAACTAGTCGAACATAGCCAAAAATTATCAAAATATTTTTAATTTTAAATACGACTTTTACTTTTCTACAAATTACTGCATTTGCCATATATCGACGTTAATGTAAAGAAAAAAACCTATTACAGATTGTTAATTCGCAGAGAAATGAATTTTCTGATAAATTTTCTTCGTCAATGAAAACAATGAGATCGTTTGCTATGGTTTGGAAAGGCATAGCTGGGAAGACACACATTGTTATTGAAGAGGCCATTCCAGCATGAGACAAACAAACAAAACACGGTGATTACGCACTATTATACCACAGTCTAACCAACTATGCTTATACAGTAGGTCAACAGAGACAGAAAATACTGAGAACAGCGGTTCGTACGCAGTGTGTTGCTAACTTGAAACTTTGACAAAATTCTAAGAACTTTAATAGTAATACTATAATTCTTTTATTATAATTATAACGTTTTATTAGTACAAACCTATGAAAATACGCATTTTAAAGACTATGAAGGTTTATAAGCTGGTATTCATAACAGTCCAAAGTGTATCATCAGGCCAAGAGTGACCAAGGTTTCAATTCCTTATTTCGGGCGCTTCCAACATGGCTTTAATATACCACGTAGAAGTAACATTCATCATTTACTTTCCTAATAATATTACAGAATCTAAAACATTATTTTTTTATTAATCTTCTCGATGACATACATTTAACAAACCGTTAATATAGATTAGTAAGCTTATGTACTATACCTACTTCAAAGTATTCTTATACTGTGGTTAAACGCAAAAAAGATTTCCATGTTAGGAAAGTGCTTTCACAAACAGAAGACGCTGACAATATTCTTTAAGTACATACACTCTCCAACCACATGTTAATGTTCGACCTATATTCGAACATCGGATACCCGTATCGTAATGGCTTAATAAAATAGATAAGAAACGTAAAAATGATAGGGATTGGGAGAAAAATAGGACAGTATTATCTGAGACGACACGAAAACAGCTATATATATTCTTCAGACCTTTTCTTCTTCAAATATGTATAATATTAAGAAATAATACTTAAAAACTAACTGTAAAATATTATAAATAAATATAATTATATTTTATGTATATTTATTATTGTGTTTCTTTATGAAAACTGTTTCAATTACAGTCAATTAAAGTAAATTATCTAGGCTTAGTTCTTAGTACTTTTTGTATCGACGTGAATGTAAGCAGTTAATCTTTAAGATCATATAGTAGGGACGAGCCAAATCAAAGATTTTCGGGCAGCATGAGAAATTCTGACACTTGAATTGCCCAATAAATCCTTCGCCAAGGTATATTGGAGCTACTTATTGGAGTATGTGCTAGATCTTCAATAGAAGAGAAAAGAGAGAATCCAATAGGTCAATGTATTTAACTGAATTTGTTTATTTATATATTTGTTTCAAATCTTGCTAAAGCACTTTCAGTTTTTTCAACTGAACCAATTCTTATGAAACTGTTCACATACATTAATCTTCCGTGAACATACTGACCGACTCACCTATTTATGCGTTCGAATATCTGCTTTGTCATAATTGTATCCTGATTTGAGGGGCGCCTTAGGTTATCAATAGCACTTTTATAAGAGGTGGTCATCTCTCTACTGGGTAAGAGCCAAGGTAATGAGTACTTAACTATGTAATTATTTTTTTGTTGTTTCAAAGGTAGTTTTGAAGATTTTCCTTTAGCCTTGCAATATAACATCTAGTTAAAACACCAGTGATTTAGGAGACAATACACCTACAAGAAAAGCTTTTATCTGAAGATATAACTTGGGTACGCTTTCGTAACTGTCGATGATAACTTATTCGAATCGCCATTTCGACCTGAATTTATGGCTGATTTAACTCGTTTACTTCTGTTGAAGCATTTTTTATGGTGGATATTACATTAAGATATAAAATAATGTATGATTTGGCAGATTTTTCGTTAGTTTACTTTTAATATTGAGCAGAATGTTTATCAATATTAAATCGTGATATCAGATGGGTTTGAATTATACTTCATCAATGTTTAATAACGACATATACATACTTATATATTATTATTGTTATAATATTATATATTATTTATGTTTAGCCACACGCTCATTACCACCTGTATTAATTATTTGTTGCAATGTCATTTACAATATATTTAATACATGTATAAATTTTACACAAAAACATCTTCAATGTGTATTCTAAGACAAAAGAGTTAGAGAGAGTGAGAGAGATACATTTACGCACCAAAATTATATTTTTAATTCACAAATAATAATATTGTTTTTATAGCATCCTCAATACTCCATAGCTAATTTAGTATAAATTTCTCGTTACTATTATAAAACGCGTGCTAATATACTTATTCTAAACAAGTACGAAAAGCCAATCTGAATTACAAAACAAATTTCCCAACAAGTTTATAGATCCCGTAAGTGTAATAGCCAGCCAACCCTCCATCGATATCGGCGTCAAGTCCCGACCCCTATTAGCAAAACAGGGGAAACGCGTAAACTATCTAAGCTATAACTATGCGTAAAGCATGTCAATAATTGATTTGCGTTGATAACGATAATGTATTGACTATCGAATGCGTAACGCTGAACACGTAAGGCTACGTGATGAGAATGTTTCGAAACACCAGGTGGTAGGACCCGTTGAACCCACGCAAGGGCCGTAGTTGTTCGTACTAACGTCATAATCCAAATTTGCTCTCATAGTGGTTTATTCAATGTAATGATTTGTGGGTTGTATGTTTCCAAATACAACCTCAGGTGATATTAACGATAAAATATCGATTTTTAATGCGATTTTAAGTTTTTTTTTTTAGTTGTAGGTACGATTATATTAATATTTTCACGGATTGAAGTTAGAGGGTGGTTTTATGTAAATATCTGATACAGAAGCAGACGAAACTACTGGTAGCAAATGATCATCTACGCCCAATGATATCTGTAACACCGTAAATATTCCTGATATTTTCCGACCATGAAAGAAAAGAAATGGAAGGAAGAAAAAATAAAAGAATATAATAAATCTCACTTTAACAAATTATATAGATTACAATTATTTTTTATATCAAAGTAAACATACTAAGGGACAAAACAGTTAAAAGTAGTTTTAAAGCAAGAAAGTGTTTTTGAATCCAGAGCGGAGCGAAGGATTCCAGAATATAATCCTGATCGCAGCGAGGGATTGTAAATATTCCAGCTTAACCTCTCCGCAACCGCGGTGTCCTGCGAGGCACATTCCCCCCGCGACCGATACAAAATGGCGTATTGCCGTGC
>DWPA01005103.1:0-12155 GCA_018251375.1 Calpodes ethlius | reverse complement strand
GTGTTTTTTTTACACCATTTGTATGAGCCTTTCTTAGCATGACAGACTCATTAAAAGGTTTAAAAGAAATACTTATTAGTCATTAATTTCAGTGCTGAATTCCATACATCCAAGAACTTAAATATACAGATCAGTATCCAATATTGGAATATGATTATCGTTAAAGTAAGACGTAGACAGATCTAGGTATCTCATTCAAGTATTCATTCTGCGATTACTGAATTACGAAAGGATTCACGCACCAGAACTAGAACCCTAATCATGATACGAAGCAAGTGTCCAAAGTGTAATATATCCGAAATACCTAATTATCCAAAGTACGTAAATTCTTAGGAATACATCGTTTTATAATTGCTTTACGCCCTTATGACATATCTATATAAGGCATGCTCTGTAGCCAACATGCCTCGCGGCGAGAGCGGCACAGACACGTAAAGCGCGCAGCGGCCGCGGGGTGTGTGTGCGACTCATCTGTCCCCCTTCCGAGGGCCCACCTACCGCGGCTTTGTCTGCAACTGAATGAAGTGCGTCGCTGTATGATTAAGTGCACCAATCTCATTTCTACCCCTAGATTTACGTGTTTCCCTTCGTTGCTTATGAAGAGTTTTGCAATAGCGCGTGCTGTTAACCATGGTTTGATCAGAACGGATCTGATTTCTATCGATTGCTAAAAATATTACTGAATACATTCGACTATTGTAACAGTAAACAATGTCGCTCTGAAAATGTTTCGAATGGCGCATTTCGTTTAAAGTAATCAGCGATGTTTATGGCGTTGAAGTCATTTCACTATATTTTTTTATTAAAGCTGTATAAATACCAAAGAGAGAGGAAGAACAGCTGGGGTATTTTCCATAGGCGACAATTTTAATATTAAACTCGCTCCATTTTCAAGCCGAAGAGCAATCGGGGTTATGTAAATGGCTTTTCGGAATCCTAAGGGCATAGAGATTGAAGGAATGTAGGGCAGTCAGTATGCGTCTGGCTATCTTGGAAAAAATAAACGCTATTCTCTTAACTGGGACATTTAATCTTTAGTACACTCCGAGTTTATGTTCTTAATGGTTACTAGGATTCATCTCAAAAGTGAAAACGTTTTATAAAATTTTAATGAGAATAACTATTTTAAGTCGATATAAAAAGGTCACTAGATTCTTACTCCGCAAGTCTTAGATACTTAAATAAAGACTAAAGAAATATAGTCCGAAACGCGTAAAAGTGAAATATATAATCTGCGATCAACCATACGTACGACCATATAACACCCTGTAGAAAGCTTGCCTTTTCACTCAAACCATACTTTATCAACACATGCTTTATATTTAGACCTCAAAAGGACACTCGTAAAAACCCTTGGAAAAACGTCTCGTTAAAACTTGTAACAAGCTCACGTAGTACGGAACATAACACCAAAAGCGACACATCTTGAGACCGCAAACCGTGCGTAGACAAACAACACCTGGGACTGATGATCCCGCCGAGTGCACGACGAGTCAACAAGTCGAGAGAGTAATATTAAACCGTCGCCACAACATGTGTCCTGTTTGTCTCGCGCATTTTATTTCCACAATCATCGTTACAAGTAAGGAGTAAGTAGTATTTGGTTTTATTAAATTACATTTCAGACAATTGGAGGGGGAAGCAATTGGATGACTCGTCGACAAATTTATCTGTTTTCATAAACTCAAAACTATCCAGTGTCTTCACTCCTTTGCGAATTCACACACTTCTGAAAATATTGTGGATTTTTTTTTAAATCTCGTGCAGTCGTAACCCCAAAACTTCTGCCCGTACTAAATAATATTTTTATGAAACTATTCCCCTTGTGGCGCACTTGGAAGCTTAGCCCAATTGGACGCGTAGTCCAAACATGGCACGATGTGGCACAGAAATATTCTTTATCTGAGTCGCAGAATTAGCTCAAAAATGCTCTACGCCTAGTTTATGATCCTTTTTTGTATTTGAACTAATAGTGCTCGACGTACCTTAGGTCATTTCATTTCAGAACACGAGTCTTTTCATTTCAGAAGCATGAAATGATTATTATACTGAAGATTACCGCGTAGTTTGCTTTGCTAAGTTTTTTTCGCTATTTAGTTATACGATATTTGTAAACCGATAGTAAAATTTGTTTGTTTGTCAATCGTTAAACACGCCTAATTATGTAATTCGATGGCAGCCATACTTATATGATAATATTTCTGTCGACGTGAACGGACTGCCAAATAGAGTTATTGTACTGCGTCTACTTCGGTACGGCACTAACAAGCATGTTTGTATGCCATGCATATATGATGAGGCACAAGTACAGAGACCTACAAGAGAAAGACAATGCTGACACCAAGCTTTTTGAATTGTTTCATAGAAACATAGTTGTAGTAGTTAGACATGCTCACGTGTACGATTACAATAGATTTTACGTCATTTAATTTTTACTCTGTTATAATAAAAATGAGGTAAGCGCATTAACATAAAATTTATACCAAGATTTTCTACGACTTGGATAACCCTTTGACCTAAAACACAAATATACAGGTACCTATTTATGTAACATAACTGCAAAACCAAATGACGCCCTACAAAACCAGGGATAACCTCCAAAAACATCAAACCGCAAACTCACTAAAGCTTCGTATAAGGCGAGTTCTACACCTAATGATGCTTTCTTTATCGTTCATTGGCATAGTTACTGCGCTAACGATATCTGCGCCAGTATCCATTTGTCCGGGCCACCAAGTTATTCTATCGAAATCTGGTTTCTGTGGGCACCATCGTCCCACGTTCTCATTATGTATATCTAGGTAGAACATTTATTAAATATTTCACACGTACACTAAACATACATACGTACAATTATGTACCTCTATAAAATACTTACTTGTGCTTCCCCTAATCCGAGTTCTATGGCCTCGATGCTCTTCCGCACGAGGCTCGCTTTCTCATGCTCATGGTCCGTGTTGGCAGCGAGGCCAGCTAGCAGCTGGGTGTGTTCAGCGCGCAAGGCCTCCAGGCCCGCGGCCACCGTGCGAGCGCCGGCGACCATTTCCTCCTGCGTCATCGCCGTCATCCTTCCTAGCGATTCGATCTTCTTTCTGTTGACAATAGACATTGGATTTTATTAACAACGGTCGAATTTGACAACAAACAACAGTCACAAAGCAGCAAAAAACAAAAATATATCTCTACATGAGTCGACAGTAAAAATAACTTTAATTTATTCCGAAAAAAATATATATATTGTAAAGAAGTTTCACTACGTAGGTACGCGCGTAAACTAAAAACGCTCACACTAATTAAGTAAGAAGTACATTAATAATAAATTAAGTTCTTGCCATTATTCTTTACCCCGTTCTTAAAACTAACGTGAGACAGAGACGATAGAATTAATTGCTCATAACAAAATTTTGTGTAATTTAGGTCGTTTAAGTTTCGCTATTAAGACAAAAATTTTCGTAGCAATATTATAACTTAATTAAATGTTTGAAACCTGGAATGTTATAACAATAATTTTCAATAACCATAATTATAATCCAACCAAAACTAATTGAAAATGCTAAAATATTTAATTAATTAAACAAAATGCAGTCATGAGCGTTTAAATCGTTGTATTTTCTTAAGTGGTATAATGGTGCAAAATAGTGCACTTGGAACGGTCGCGGCGCGCCGGCCGGGCGTTTATTCAAATTCTGGTGTATGCAGGCTTACACGGTAAACTAATTATTCTAACATTATTTTAAGCGGCTACCGCATGGTGAGCTGCGGCAAGTACTGCAAGTAGGGCACTTGAAACACCGTAGCGCGTAGCGAGCGTTACGTAACGTGTGGTGTTCTGCAGGGAACGTTTTTAGGACCACTGATATTTCATGTGGTTAAACGTTTGATCCAAATATTGAAGACTTTTATTTAATGATCGGTGATATTATTTATTTTACACAACTACTTCAGAAACTAAGTAAAATAATTAACGAGAAACATGTTTGCATAAGTATTTCACGTTCTAAAATTGTTACACTTTTGAGATTAACGGTACATTTTTTAATTACATGCACTGAAATGAAATCGTTATTAATTCCACATTAGATGATTATGAAGTTTTTTTTTTGCAAAACTGCAGCCATCACATATGAGAAAAAAATTATAGCGCATAGAAATTGTTGCTTTCACATTAAGACCTACATATTTTACACCTTTGCTGGTTAATAACCTGCGATAGAATAATTTCAATTGCTACATTCATTGATAATAGTCACAAAAAATATAAAAAATGGTTAAGTGCGCGACGACGCACGCGCAATGTAGGGTTTCGGAGATATAAGTTGATAGTTATCGAGTAATGGACTCGATAACTTGCAAATCCTAATTACCTATGATAATTTTCTTTTAAAATGTATCACCCATCCTAATGTGATTTTTTTTACATGTTCAACATAACCATTTAGTTGTTAGCGGAGGGGTTGAGGTACACTTCACTCGAAAAAAATTGTTCTTTTAAGGCTGATATTTCGTCGATTCCTATAACAAAAAACAGTCTTCGCAAACCTAAAATAATTTGAAAGCATTCCACAGCATGGGGTAAGTAAAAAAAATCTCCATTTTAAACATATTGGAGATGTTATAAAAAAAAAAAGATTTTATTCTTTAACTTTGTCAGTTATAAGTTTCATAGGTGTAAATTACAATTTCTCAGTATCAGTGCTATGATTAGGACAGACGGATATGATGAATATGGGTTCCGTGTTGACTGTGGAACCTTAAAAATGATTCACCACAATACAGCGTGAACCAAATTCTAAGCACTTATGATTCATCTAAAGATAAGTATTGAATGACTAAATATATATCAAGTTGAAGTTCGCAAAGAGAGTCACTTTAGTAACTTTCGACGATCGCTTAATAATAATTTTAAAGATGTTCTATTCAGTCGGGTTCATGCTTTATGATCAATGATCATATTAAGTATGGAATGTGAAAGGAAGCCTAATATTAGCTTTCAATAATGTATAAATTATCTTAAAATATGTATTACACAAAGAAAACGATAAAATAACAACTTCGAAACATAAGTTTCTTGGGTTCAAGTCTTCTCGAAGTCTGAATTTACATTTAACCTTAAACGAGCTTCGAAATCATATAAGTAAACACTAAATACGATATAAAATAATGTTAAACAAATGAGCATCATCTATCTGTCATGACGGTGTCTGTGTAAACCGTTTGCAACTGGACTACAGGAGCGTCTAAAAATTTTGAATGGTGTCTAAATTCTTGCGACCGAAGCAACTGACAAAATGTAATAAGTTATAATTATGACAAAGATTGTCACGTATTCCTGTCCTTACATTATGCCTATGACATTGTAAGCAATGTAGGAATCCGATATCAGCTCTCAGGGTACCAGCAACCTCGATAACTTGTATTTAAACTGACACCTGCATACATATAATTAATAGTTTAACACATTTTTATGTCATAACTGATTAAAACAGATGTACTTACACTTCACAAAAAATCCATATCCAAAAATTTATATCCAAACCAGTTAACACTTACTTAACGCGATTTCGGTATTCAAATCAGACATTACAATTCATCACAGTCTATTGAACACGAACGCATACATAATAGTCGAATATCGCATTGCTGAATAGCTGGAAATAGGTTGTGAAATGAAGGAGTGCCGATATAGTAAGCGGAGAGACTGCCGTGAGAGTTATTTGGCGGAACAAGTACAGTTAATGTGATACGTGAGTACGATCATAATAGAATTCTTTCTCAAATATAAATATCCGCTAATGCTTGAAGAGCTTTATTATATCCGTCCAGGCTCCTTTTATACCAAAGTAAAATCTACATAATCAGATGTAATTGTAACTTTATTCAAGAAATTTTCTGTATTGATAAGAGTAATTCATGTATATCATACCGCTAAACCTTTTTTGTTTTTAAATCAACTTGGAATATCAATAGTGAATTGTGTACCATTCAAAATAGGAAAGGAGGTCCAAATAAGGTGCAAGAGAAAGGTTTGTCGACAACATGGGATCGAATCAATCAACTGGCGGAACTGTTGTTGAGTCGATTATCGACATGATTGCAAAAGTTATTTATAACTTCGATGAATCACATTTTGTTTTGCCCCAGTTCACTGAACAAAACAGGAGTTTCCAATGTTGCGATAGGTTGTAAATTAATTCAAGGCTGAAAGCACATTTGTCGGTACAAATTCACATTTTTCGTATCATTTTTTTTGTATCAAAATGTCGAAAGATTAATCAAATTGCGGAACTGTTATTGAATCAGTTATCAATTTCCCATCGATCAGGTGTTACTATGCCTTTATGAGAACATAAAAGAAGTTTCTAAAGTTGATATAGCTTCTGGATTTATCGACATCAAAGTTATTTCTAACTTTCATTAATTTCCCCATAAAAATGTGTCTTTTAGATAATTATGGCATACGATAGCGTTCGTCTGCATCCGTGCGAATCCGTCCGTAGCTGAAAGCAAGCGATGGCGAGCAACCATAGCCAATGCCACAGATTAAACACTACTCTGATGTGTTAAATTTGTCAATGATTCAGCTAAATAACAACTGATATTAGATGCTTTTATCGTAAATACAGTTCCAAAATTCGACCATCTTGTCACAACTTGTTATCGACGAAATATGTTCGATCATATTTTTAGTTCCATTTCACTACATGCCCGGGACCATGTTGCGAAAGGAAAGTGGGAAGCGATGTTAGAGCGACGGGAGGGAGGGATCTGTGTCGGATTCGGTAATAGAGGATCATTGCACCACTGAGATTTCCCGGACATCAACCAACTCTCTTGCGATGCAGGATGTTGAATTGTCGGAATTGGAGCAGATTGAATTTCTGAATCATAGGATGAAAAACAGTTTCCATGACATACTAATAATATGAACAAATCACTTTGGTAACGTTAAATAAATAATACAAATCTTTGTTTATATACTCGTTATCTTTGAATACATGAAATATTTTCTGCCAGGTAGTATTGGTATACACTTTGAAGGTATGCAATACAAACTAGATCGAATCGAACTCGAACTTGTTTTAGCAACACATAAAAATATTTTTTACTACAAGAAAAATTAGCTATTTTCGTGTACTTTCAGGCCCTGATATCTGTAAATTGGCCGTCAGCTCGCTATTTACTAATAATATCTCGTGGAATTTATTTCACATATTAGAGAATAAGTAAGATTTCCCGAAATTATTGTATTAAGATCCAAAAGGCAGTTGTTAAATTCACAGTTTAAAAACAGAAAACTGTCATATTTACATTGAACAACAACGTTTACGAGACCACATTATTAGTAAACGTGGACCATTATATACTTATTGGCATAAAAGTAACCTATAAACCAGTTACATGTTGCATAAACTCGTGATCATCATAAGTAACACTAAATTAGCTCAACTCACGGTGAATAAGCGTTAGCGAAGGCTGCGGTTGATGTACAGCTTAATGCAATAAATTTTAACGCAGACTAACGGGAAGTTATGCTACAAGCGACGCTAATGCATTTGTTAAGTAGAATGTTTGGCCTCAATCCAATCAAGAAAATCGGGTTTCGACACTGGCGGAAAGCCGATACAAAATTTCGTTGTGTCACTCATAAGCTGCTATAATGAGATTAACCAAATTAAATTACCCGGACAGGCATCGTCATATCTACGTTGATTTTGTTTAATATTAAATTCTAAGTCTTCGGAGTTTTGAGTCTGAATTTAGAAATTTTAAATGTGATTAATTTCTATTAGGACTATCGTTCGACAAGTGACCCAATTAAAATCTAATCTATTGTTGATAATGTTAGCGGCGTGTAATTTATCTCTAGCAAATTCTACTTAATCCACGGCTTCTTATTTATTGCCGTCCGCTATTCCATCTGCTATTTCTCAACGTTCAACAGCGCCATGCACGCTGAATATTAGGTCACCAGCAGCTGATATAAATTGATATCGCATCGCCACATCTATTTTAAATTGGCTAGTTATAATGATATTCGTGGCATCACCAACATACGTGAAGATATGCAAAGGACGTCCACATGCCAATTGAAACGTGTGTACTTTTTCGATATGTGTCAATAGCTTCCAATTCCTGTGCTTAAACCTAACTTGATCCAACGACAGTTAGTTTAGTTGTGTTCCGTTTTCTTGTTATGGAAAATGGGGTTTCATGATGTACATCAGTAATTCGTCATTGTGTCTTCCACACCTGCTTCAATATTAATGTCAAGGGCAATGCCCGTATGCAGCTTGATGGAGTTCCATGAAAAATTTACTTTCGTTATTTGTTTCGATTAACGTATTAATGAGCGCGCTTAACCACATCTGTGGCGTCATTTTTAAACCTTTAATAAACGTGTTAGGACGCAGATATAGCAGAGACATTACACACTCATCAATAACAGAAACAGAGATTTTGTCATATATTGAAAACTATATCTGATAATCTGGAAAAATTCGAAGAACCCAAAAAAATATAAGTAGCCCCGCACAGATTTGCCATCTTAGAAAATAATGATAACGATGTTGAAATTGTAGGTTTCAGTGCGCACGTAAACCGTCCACATGTAACCGTTGACATTGATTAACGGCCGTTCTCAGTAAACTATCTATCTATAATCCTCAAGTTCCCTAGAAATGTTGTTATTACTGTATCCATTGACTTATCCAGAGGTTATGGATATACTGATTAATATAAACAGATCTGAAATATTTAGAAGGTGATAGGATGATAAAACAAAATATTATATATAATAATTCATTCAACCAAAAAATTCTTCAAATATCCCTACTGGAGAAAAGAGTAGGCTTTATTGCGAAGAAGTTACTTGGAGTTGAGCTATAAAGGTTTCATGTCAGTGCAATTATCGAAACAAAAAAAATATTCAGATTTTATAGCACACTCTCAAATATATTTTTAATAAAATATATTTATCTCCTTCTGCCATACTCAACGATAAAGAAACTGTACTTTAAAGAATATTTGAACCAAAGTTAATCCAGCAGGTAACAGGATATCGGGCAAACTATAGTACAGTTCCAAAAGTTATACGGTAGTTAGACCGCTCGGATAACTTTAACCGGCTTCCCAAACCGTGGCTTTTCTCGTACGTTTCACTAAGGCAACGGTTATAATAGTAATTTGCAAAGCTTTAAATTTCCAACTGAATACGCTAACATTTTCATAAGTTACACATAAACGGTGAGTATGTCATTAGTACCTTATAACTAAATGCATTTATATGAATGTCTTTTAAGTTTTTTGTATACGTAAACTAGTGGCTTTAACCCATTAATGGCTCATTACAGGGCACGGTTCGCTTCCGATGCAAAATTTGCCGATGTACAGATAATTGTGGAACATAAACATTCGATTTTTAATCTGTATTTTTTTATATCTGTGGTTGACGTTAGAAACCATACTTCCGCCACTTTCATTCGTCCCGTTCGGCTGCCTTAGAACCCCTGCTTAATAATTGTATGTAAAATGACTTAACGTGTAATACGATATATTAAAATTAATCTCACTTGATTTATCATTGAGCGGGAAACTAACAGAAGTCCAAATGATGACGATGCGCCAGGGATCGACGTGATATTATCTAAGCTAACATACGCTAAACACAACGACCTTGTCGAAGTGCTCTGTTACGTTGCGTAAACGACGTCGCATATACTCGTACTGAAAACATTTAGATTAGAGATAAAACCAGATGTATTCACACGACCTTATTTGGTATGACAAGTATGTGTGCGTAGCACAGTTTTGAACCAAAGTGTCATATGATGAACATCAGTTAAAAAAAATTTCGCTTCCTTTTAAGCGTTCGGATAATTTTAATCAGTTCTTCCTTTATTCAATTTGAATAATAAATGTTTTAGTAACTATATGTAATACCAATGTTGTAACCATGTTCAAGTTAGTCTCATTTCCTCACGATTTATCTAATATTATTTGGATTTAAGAATGCTCATACATGTTATGATGATCCTCTAGCCTAAAACCGCAACTTTTACAAATTCAATGAGCTCTCTTTACTCTTAGAATGATGTAACCCGCCTAAGGATAAGTTATCATTATAAAATGTTTGACTATGGTATTTCCTTCTAAATATTAGAATTTAAAACGTGTCCGTGATATTTTAAACATAATCCGAGTTAACTGTAAATCGAGTAGTAAACCAAAATACAAGAATGAAGGTTTTGATTACAATAGTGAAATATCACCTGCCACGCTGACATTGAATGACATACGGAAATACTCATTTAGTATCGGAATAATAATTGTAATGTAATCAAATGTAAATGAGACGCATATTATAACTGTAACTTGAGTTCCTCGAGCTACAACGCTTAAAGCATATTCTCTCCGCGCTGCAAGCGGATGAAACAAAAATATTTCATAATATTTAATAATTTTGTCTTCGGTCTTATAAGGACACGAAATTGCTCTGCAAATTGTAGCATTAATTTAATTTGTTTCCAAATTCACATTAACTCGACGCTTGTAGTGAATCCATGGCCATAAGACATAAAGAAGTATACCTTATAGCTTTATTAATGAACTATTTTATTTTTACAACGAAATGGTCATGTACATAATTTTAGATTTAGGTTAAATATGAACGTTATTTTAAAATAACAAACAAAACAGCAAGTTTATTTTTATCATTATATGATTATAAAATTATGACTCCTCATTATCATAATACAAAATATAACTAGATGTGAAGAAAACTTTATTATAGTTAAAAAATATAGCGGATTTATATAATATTTCATACATCTACTTAAAACTTTTTCAGATCGACAGAGTGAGGGTATACAACTTCGACTAGACCCGACTCCCCTCGACTCACAGGGGTGGGGAAATGGCGACGCGGGGCGCATAAAATATCTCGTCTCCATGGCTACCAAGAGCAACAACCCCCGTGAAGGCGTGTAGTTTTGTTATTTAGATATAATATCCCTAGTGGCTTAACATCCAGGTTAGTCGTGAAGATGATAATATTATCGACAACCTTTGATGTACTTTAAATTTAAGTTATTCGAGTATTATGTTTTGCCAATGAAATTATCCCTATATTACAAAACAGCCTTAAAACATAGCGTGACACCTTTTTACTTGTTTAAGTTTTGAAAATGTATGCATATATATTTTGTGGCTGGCATATCGAATGTTTTTTTTTTATGTATACGGGGTATAATTACTATTTGGACTTTTAAGAATCTCATTGTAGTAACGATATATGTACATAACGAATGTACATATTTAAAGAAAACTTATCTAACTTTGAAGTTTTAGAACATATTATACTAAAGGAAGTCTAGGAAGAAAAATAAAAACCGTATTAAAATTATGTTTCTTTAAATCTAAGTGTGTTGCAATTGGATTAAGTATTAAATCCTAACAAAGATCCAAGTATAGGTATTTATATTACTAAAACTTGAAGGTTATAAAGCTGGTACAACTCCAGACGCAATAAATTGGGTATCGGTGGCAAACGAAAACTGAGAGCGAGGGTCGCCGGTTATACCTAACGAATTATTTTCTCATAAAACAAGGGGAGCCTTTGGCCACGATCCAAGAGCAACTGGTACCCTGTCGAGACGGACTTTCCGCCCAATATGACGCACAAAGGAACTTCTAAATGACACATAAGTTACAATTCGTGATCAAGTTACTGATCTGATATAGGATGTAGCTGAAGTAAAATAATTTTGCACACATTGTAAAGAAATGAATACTGAATATAGGTTGCATACAAAATAGTTTAGACCACTAAATTCAAATAATAAACAAATTTAAAAGCTTCAACACGCAAGTCATTTTACACAAGGATTTAATAAATGGATATTATTTTTATTATCTGACGAACTATCTGACGGCAAGTAATCAACATCGCCAATGAACAAGCGACATCAAGGGAATAAACTCTTTTTACCTTTTGTGAAGAAACCTATGTAATAGCGCTCCGGAAATACCTCCGAATAAAGCTCAATCATTCAGGATATTGGCAATTACCTCGCTCAGACAAAGTGGAATCCGTACACCGGTAAATGTTGAGGCCCTCTGAATGTACTGATTACATTGATCTACATATATCATCCATA
>DWPA01005102.1:0-12156 GCA_018251375.1 Calpodes ethlius | reverse complement strand
GATCGCATGCCCACGTTCGGAAAAACTAAATTCGCGTTGTTATTTATAATAACAGTAGGTATATTGACTGAGTCTCCAATTACTAGAAACACTAGAGAATTACTAAACCATGCTAAACCTAGAATTATTGAAGAAAAACTAATTACAAGAGTTCATATTAAAGGACGGTTAATGAAAAATATCTATGGATGAACTTAATGAATCGATGGATAATATAATGTCTTCATGATGAATAACTTATTAAACTATCCTCAGTGAAACCACTGTTCTAAGAATGGCTAATATCTTTGTAAATTCCATTCTAATATAAGCTAATTTCAGTTGGCACATCATTGAACCTCTGCCACCCTTTTTGTAGGTTAAATAGCCACCGTCGTGGCTAGGCTAAAGTAATTCGTTTAACATTCCCAATCTTCAAACATTTTGACGAATGGCCTTCGGGGGCTCGTCTGAACATTTTTATCAGCGAAACTTCCCGACACGCAATACTATGATTTCTCACGGGATTATTCCTTAACTTCTCTTCGAAGTGTATGTCGCTGTCAAAGAATTGTAGGATGTCGTTATATTTGGGGTATTATTTACAACATAAAACTGAGGTTATAATAGAAACTTTAATGTGACCTAGTATCTTTAAAGATAAAAATTGGACCAAATTTCTGTCATATATACGTATAATGCCACCCTTATAAAGAAATAGTTATTTATGCGTAGGTAAGAACACTCTTAAAAACTGCTCGTTCATTTCTTTCCTATTTCGATTTATTCCTAAAACCTCACCAGTTCCATAAACCCACTGGTTGGATCTCAGGGAAAAATATCTGTTAATCCCCTCCACGTGTTTCTAAAGTATATAAAAAAAACCGCGAATTGTGTTTCGGACAATACGGAGTAAATCTGTCGATTCCAGGAAAATTTAGGAGTTTAGTAATAAATCCTTATTTTATGGGAATAGAGCAGAAAAATATAAAGAACATCGACTGAATAGGTTAGCGATTGAAAAGGCATCAATGTGCTTTATGACGACTACCAAAAATCCTGCGTTATCGTTAATAAGAAGGATACTTCATCATAAACCTGCAAAATCGTAAATTGTTTTTGAACATACAAATGACATACGTAATGAACTAGTGACCCATTCACAAATTAGCAGAGTCAACGAGCTCATTCCTTACCATAACTATAACAAATAACCCGATAGCTATCCATAACGCCCGGTATCAAAGATAGCGCACAGCTCATACGAACGCCACGGGACAGCGGATTCAAGCCATTTGCGACTTTATTCCCGTTTCGCAAAATGGAAAACCGATTTCTGAATAGAGATTACCGTGTACGTAAGTCTGGGGAAAGGGTGTGTTTATAGTACTAGGTTGCAGCGGGTGGGAAAGGTATGGTATTAGTACTAGCGACTTATCTGTTCTTAAGTAATAAGGCTTTATTATTGCTCAAGCTTATGTTAATCAACTCAGAGAAAATAACCAAGGTTAGTTTGCTAGACAGTTTCCTTACCAGTCTTCCTAAAATAAACTTAGTAATTCGCACGTTAATGGCATGAGATCAATTCTGGATCAAGCTCTTTGTTTCAATATACTTTACTCCGTTCAATTCAAAACTTTAGGGTACGATTATGTGTAAAACAGAATATACATTTTTAATCTTATTATCTTTGTAACATTTTGAAATTACATTGTCATGCGCTTCTTTCTACTCTTGACCTTCTTGACCCTGATACTCTCCAGCGACACTCTAAGTCAGGTTAAAACCCCACAAGTGGTGCCCTTACTATGTTCACAAACCCTAATTCGCAAAGACGGTGAGCTGGTCCTACTTCTTCGCAAATTCCAAGTTCGCCCCTCCCAAAACGGCTCCAAGTTCGCCCCTTAGTCTGTATGGAATTATAAAGTTGCTAAGGTCAACTGCAATTGTCCAAAAAATCTGCCGATTATAATGATACCATAAAAGTTTCAGTCTATTGAAACTTATGGAGCAATTCACGATGCAAGTTATCCTGAGTGTACCTTAATCCAGTTACTTTCAGTAGTGTGTCGCATATAATAGTAGATGGCGAATTTCGTCAATTATTATACCTGATAGGGATACTTTCACTTAAAATCAGACTTGGTGCCTATTTTCACGACGCTATAAGCTTCAATATGTCTATCGAGCCAATGGCACTAATTATGACCATGTACCATATGAAATTGCCCTTAGATGTTTGTCCCGGCTTAAGAAAATACCATTACTCCTAGTATTGCTTTGCTCAGTAGATTTTACTACAAAAAACAGACAAAAACAATATATAGTATATTTTTTGCAGGGTTATCAATACAGGACCAGGTTAATAGTCAGGCAAAATAACGAAAAAACACAAGAATACTAACAGGTACCTCTTTCCATCGTTCAGAATATTTGTTGCCAGTGTGCCAGCCGTAGCGCTCTACGGACGGATCCGTGTCCACGCTAAAATACTTGTACCCGCTCCGCTCACGCCCAAAGTCCTCACCACATCTCCATGCAAAGCAAGCTCGATTTTATCTGGCTTTATATGAACTGGCAAGCAGCCCGAAAGTTTGTAGGCCACTGCATCAACCGGTTCTTGGTAATGCACCTTATCTGAACATTACGCTTTTAACGAATTAAGCCACGGTTAAATAATAGTTTAATGTTGTTGAACTACGTTTGGCAAGTAGGTTACTACATTTCTTTATTTAAATCACCGATATGCAAAGAGATGGTTAGTGATCATCAGTAACAATAGAGGCTTTACCCAAAGTTGCTGGCCAAAAGAGAAGTATCTTTTTTTTTACATAAAGTAAGTCAGTGCTTGACCACTATCCAACCTGATGGTAAGTGGCGATGTAGTCTATGATGTTGTGCGCACTAAGTTATCATCATTATATTGTGTAGAAGCACGAGAGCCTGACTACCCTTCGCCTGTGCTCGAGACTTTGAAGATTGGTGTCAACCAGTTGTTGGTCTCCAATGAATCTCTTTGCACGCCTCTCCATCGATATTGATATCTTCATTATTTCTCTTGGATATAATGACGTCCATGAACATATAAAAACATTCCACGCTCGCTTTTACCTCAAAACCTGACCTACCATCACGAATACCGTTGGTATGTACTGGATGGCTTTGACCTTGAACTTTAGGGTTCGACGTAGTTTTGTAATTCTGTACGGTGCACTATGGTAGGTTCTAAGATGAATGAGGTGAAAACCCGATATAAACTAATACTTTATTGGCTTCTAGTAATTAGGCACGCTATAGAGTATAAGTCTATCCACGTAATTGAGTAGGCCTGAAGATTAATTTTCTGCCTGTTTTGGTTTTGTTTTAGGTAAAGGATTTTGTTTGTCTTATCCTAGACTATCGTGTAGAATATTTAAGGACAATTACTTAACAATAATAAATTAGAATTGATACCTTGATTTGCTTTCCGAAGCACGAAATTTCTCACGAAATTCTGGTAACTTCTACTAAGTTAATTAACTTTGTCTATGATTTATGACAACAATTCAAACAAACAGACATTCAAACTGTAGTACATCAGGGTCTCTATGTTTCACTGGTAACCTGTATCTGGTTTGCTTCAAAATGATTAGGTTCAATATTTATTCATTCATATCAGGTTTTAAAAATATTATTTTATTACAATAAGGACCGTTTTTCAATCTGAAATATAAATTTATTGCAATCACTGCAGAAAAGCAGTCTAAACTTTATTCTCTGACTGATTAACCCGCGGGAACTGATCCGTTTCCCGGGGGATTAAACATATAAGTTAGAAAAGAAACTTTTAATCCATTTAGTCACCGTGGTTTCCACATAATATTAGCTATAGCACACAGACAGACAAAGTTATTAAAAAAATAAGCTTTGTACTCTGTTTGTATGGGCAGAAAGTAAATTGCTTTCAATCCATACTCATATTATAAATGCGAAAGTGTGTATATTTGTGCTTCTTTCACGGCGTACTGGAGCGTCACTATAGGATGATTTTTGGTTTGGAGATAGTTGGGAGGACGATGAGTACTATAGAATAGTTTTTACCGCGAATAATCTTATATCTGTGGAAAGATCCATAACGATGTATATTTTAGACAAATTCAAGTAAGTGTCTAAAAAACGTTGCCAGTGATAGAAAGGAATCGACAACCTTTTTATTGCTGTTCTTATCTCGCACGTGTGAAGCCGCGGACAACGTCTAGTTTCCAATAAATATTAATACTGTTGCCTTTGTCCTTACAATTATAATATTATAATATTTTTTTTCACTTATTTAGAAAAGAATTAAAAGTATCCACTTTGATTTGCCCCTATAACGCTTATTAGTATTCTCTAAGCCTCGCAGCAACGGCGTTCCGATCGATGTGGTCGCTCGTAGATTATCAACTACATTTTGCTTCTGGCCTGATTGTATTATAATCAATACAATCACTTCAAAGATACAATCTCATTTATAAACTCGAACTATCCGATTGCAGGAAACTTGCATTGAGCCTCAGTCTAGCCAACCCTGTGGTTTTGGTACGTAATCAAGAGCTTCTAGTTCAATGAGAGGAGAAGATATATTACAGATAAAAGATTATGTTTGATTTGTGGTCTTGGTTGTCTTGTTGCGTAATGTCCATGCGGTACATGACACAAATACCTCGTATAGGCTGCAAAGGTATAAGTGAACGTTAATGTCTAGCTTCCACCCCTTAATGACTGCGTATAGGACACGTGTCTCTCCACATAATTGACGCGGCCTAAAGCATACCACATCAGGTTGTTTCAGTGAGAATTGCTGAATAGGTTATTGGTCAAATATAGGATGTTATTATGTTATTCAAAGGCCTAATACTTGGATTACTAATTGTTATCTAATGATGACAATAGACGGCTATACGTATTGTCATACAGCGTATGAAAAATTAAAAAAAAGAATCAATTTGAGTACAAGGTTTAGAAAAAGAAAGAAAAAGGATTGTGGCTTTCGCATCACTGACGCGTAGGGCTGGAAGGTGCGAGTTATCCCTTTCAAGTTAGGGTTATAACAGTACTGTTCAAAGGAGGGAACCACTTTAAAGGTTTTTGTCACTAACGGTCACTCATTCGACTCCCGAACGTCCGCTAATTAAGTGTCATTGCTGACAGATAGAACGGCGGCAAAGAGATGAATTTAATTACAATTTAAATTCAACCCAAAATGCAATTAGAACAATCGCAAGCGTTTAAGAGGGCAATTGTTTTAATTTAGTTTTTCTAATTACTGTCGTATGTAGTGGCAATTTAGGATAAATTTAGATTGTTATTATATTGGTCTCTTTGCCGTCCTCGGCGCCTCCTTTCCTTAGATGTTTTAGAAATGACACAAGCTGCCGGGTTATGAGTATAAAATGTCTATGTTTCTAGGTTATTATACATATATTTATTATCATAAAGTAAAGTTCCTTTACAGAAAAATTTAAAGGGGCTGCCTGAGGGGATGAGGGATGATCAAAAGAACCAAACACACTCCTGCATCATTAAAATATACGAGACACAATATTTGTCAATTGATTTGATTCGAATCTACCCTTGCCGTTCGGAACAAAAATTTTTTGGTAAAATATTTTTTCGTTCTTAACGTTACTTGTTTGTATTTTTTTCAGTATTTTGGTTTAGTACTTGTGTTAGTATGTTTGTTTGGTTTAAATCTTGCTAGCTGAATTAGAACCACTTCCTTTTATCCTTTTATCCTACAAAGTTGAAATTTTATATATTGCTTTGGTTCCGATGTTATTACATTTTTATGATAAGTATGATCTGATAATACAATAAGGTTTGGTTAAGGTTTGGCCTCAGACGAAGGAATTCTTCAATGGCCGATAACACAGTTACTAATTATTGAGACATTATTAGGTAGTTTTTTAAGTTACACTTATAACAATTGTATAATTTCCTTTAAATAAAAACTGTTTTTGATTCCTATAATTACAATGAATGTTTTACTGTTTGTTAAGTTTTACTGCGAATTTAACAATGGCTCTGTGCGTATGGTTTAATTAAGTTTAATATTATTTCTCGCTCAAAGCACCACCAACTCATTGCCATTAAGAAAGTAAAGAAGGAATATGCTTTTAACATATTTACTGGTAAGTGGATAAAATGCATCACAAACATGTCTCACGTGATAACGCTGACCAAGGCAAGCTATTCCATTCCTTCACGATACGCATAACAAATTAGGAAGAAGACTGCATCGATCAAAACTTTTCTCATTAAAATCTAAATCCTTTTAGAATGTTCTAGATGTATAAGTTACAGGGCCATAATAGATAATTTTTTCATGAACGTAAGTTCAGCTATATTTCTAAAGTATGCCTTATCTTTTAATACTAGTAAAATAATAAAAAGAAGATTTTTGATAACCTAAAGTTAACGATCCATCTCTGTACTCTTTTCGATCTCTTTCGGGAAAAAGTTAATCAAATTGAAGTCGAAAACTGTAGCTGTTCAAAGTTCGAGTAATACTACCAGATTTTGTGACTTTTAAAGGACATTCTACTGTACGTAATAATAATTAAAAATAAAATAAAACTCACTGCTATAATGTTGGTACGCGAACCACTACGAAATTACTCAAATTATTTTAATTTGGTCCAATTTAAAAGTTATGATAGCTTTGAAGCTAGGTGGCATTGTAAAGGAGATCAGAAATATTGAAAAGCGGTCATAGCAAAAGTTATTCAATTTGGTGAGTATTTAAGTACGAAATTTCAATAAGGCCCGAAGGTCTGGCTTTTCTAATGTGAGAAACTGAGGGATCAGGCAAAACATTATAAATTAGGCTATTATTAGTATACTTTGCAACAATCCGCGATTAAAATGTATGACGGTATAAACATACTTTAAACATGCGTGGTACCTCCCTCCCTCTCACAAAGGAAATCATGCATTACAGTAAATTAAAGTATATACAAACATACATACCACCACATGTGTTGACATGTTTCGCTTCGAAACGGAGCATCATCAGGGTAAGTTGACTTTACGATCGTAAGGTTAGGTTAGCGACTAACCTTTGTTTCAAAGTATATACCGTCATACATTTTAATCGTGGATTGTTGCAAAGTAGACTAATATTAGCTTAATAACAATGGATTTCCGCAAAGTAACTCCTGATACTATTAACAATATTATAAATGCCACTGAACAATGCCCGTCAGATTAGCGCTAATTCTCCACACACCTCTAATAAAAAAATGTCATGTGCGTAAAGTTATTTAACACTTGTTTCGGTGAAGAAAATCATCGTGAGGAAACATTCTCGATTTTCTCTAATTCTCGTAGATGTGTGAAGTCTACTATTCCACACTTGTCCAGCGTGGTGGACAATGGCCTGTACCCCTCACATTGTGAGAGGAGACCCGAGCCCAGCAGTGGGACAGTTACGAGTTGTGATGATGATGATGATAATTAACTGTTTTAAATAACTACAATATAATACACACTAATCGGTACAGAGTTAAATATGTATAAAATATTATAGTATTAAGAGTTATAACAATCGTAGGTCTAGACAGCAAGTATTGAAACGAGTAACTATTAAAAAACATCAAGTATTTGATTAGACCGCGATATTTTGCTTCGTATTTTCAGAGAGAAGAAATAAATTAATCGTATATTGATCGAAATATTAAAACACGCTTTTATTGTATTGTTTACTAACTGTGCTGTTCATCGTCGAAGAGTTCCATTGTCTGCAGCTACTCCTGAGTTTTAAGTCAGACCATACTTATGCAGTATTGAACCTACATCTAAAATTTCAACTTCATAGGTTAAAAGAAAATATTAGTCCTAATTCTGCTAGTAAGATTCAACTCAAACAAACACACAAACTAACAAACATTGCAAATTAAACACAAGCATAAAAGCAATATGAGCTTGCTTGTCAAACATTACGCGCGTATGTGATAGTAACTTTATGAACAAACGCGGTTGCTTTCCTACTTTCCCACACTATTTTGTTTGCACCAGAGGGCGCTGCGTCTCACTACACCTGCTCTTTACTGCTTTAATTGCTTTAGTCATTAATCCTTGTCGTGTGGCCACATACAGGCACGGAATTACCCGTGTTGTGAGGACTTATTCTAGCTATTCGTTTTTAGTGTTTCATATTTTCAACTGCTTTTTATTATACCAAAATAAAGCTTTAAGTGAAATGAAGGAAAACTTAATGACTTTTTGAATTTTAAATTAAGAACTCGAATTCGAGTCGGGTAAAGTACACTTCAGTATTAACTACTTCAGTAGTAACATCATAATTAACTACTGAATATACTTCTACAAGTTTGACTATTTTATCTATCTATCTATCAGCATTTAGGGTCCACTGTTGGACATAGGCCTCTCCTAATTTAAGCCACTCAGACCGGTCCTAAGCCTTCTGATTCCAGCGAATACCCGCTGTCTTCTTCTTCTTGATTTATTTGATGTACATATATAGCCAAAAAGTTTAAATAGAAAATTGAAACAAATTAAATGTTAGATCTATAGCCTAAACGTCTACATAGCATACCTTTTAAAAGACACGATTATGATTTGTGATTGATAAAAAAAAGAAACAGTGATTTCAAATATAGATCGCTTTTTATTTGAAATCGTATTTTTATGTCAATAGCTAACAATTTAGACGAGGCACCCGGATAGTACGTGGCTACAATCGGCTATGGATTCATGTCAGAAGGCCTTCGGGCGGCAAAAAAACTTCATACAAAAACTACATGCTTTAGCACGATGATTCAGTATGGATTACTAGCGGGGTGAATAGCCAAAGTACCCATAACATTCCAGGCTTCCTTAGGTATGAGAAGAGACCCGTGCGATTCATTGGGTCATTACTGGATTAATTATAAACATTCGATACAGTGATAGCCTAGTGTTTCGAACGTTGGTTTCCCGAACGTGGGGGCATGAGTTCGAATCCTGCACGCACCTCTAATTTTCAAAAAAAGTGCGTATTACAAGTTAATTAACACTGCTTTGGTGAAGGAAAATATCGTGACGAAACCTGCACACCCGAGGGTTCACCATAATATTCTCGAAATTGTATGAAGTTCACCAATCCGCACTTGGCCAGCGTGGTGGACTATGGCTTGTACCCCTCACATTGTGTGAAGAGACCCGAACCCTGCAGTGAGACAGTTATGGGTTGTGATTATTCTATACAGTTAAGTTTAATGTTTAAACTACTAACCCATTTTTCTAAGAAACACGATAAATAATAGTTTAGTAGTATGTTGCGAGTCCGCTCCTGTTAGAAAGAGCAAGGCCAGATGCCGCAGTCCCATCGTTCTCATATCATGTAATGTGGCCCCTCACATCACTAATTAGTAGGTATCTTATTATTTTCACGTACAGTTACCACTTAACTTTTGGAGTAAAAGAGACAGAAATTGTATACGAAAGTAATATGCTAGGGTTAGGTTTTGTTAGATTTCGCATCATTAGACATTTAAGTAACGAATCGTAAAAGGATACGTTCGAACAATATTAAATTCCTATTTGCTAGTTGATAAATTATATATCTGTCAAAATTTGTGCGTATTACGATCACGTCCTATATAATTAGACCAATGTTGTCTTGCATTTAGTGCTACTTGAATACCTAGTAATATTTTAGCGACTGTAATAAAGCAAGAGTATAACAATTCGTTCGTATTTTTTAAATTATTTTTTACCTTAGAACTCCGTCTGCTTTATGTATTGATTTATAAAAATATTACTTTAAAATTAGACCCCATTGTGCAAAAAGTCAGTTTTAATGAAGAATTGAGGGCGTTCCCCAATTAATACATACATACATGTATAACGATTTTGATATGTACAACAACAATTCTAAGTGCTTTTTAAATAGGCTATTTAGTTAAACTTCATTTATTTATAGGGCTGTGGACAAAATATATTCTTATAGATTGACGTTATGGAAAAAACAAAGTACTTAAGTATTAAAGAAATGTTTTAGCACAATCCCAAGAGCCGTGTAGCCAAAACTTATTTCTGTAAATGGGTCGTTTTATTCCATGAAACAGCAAATATATATCCCGCATATTTCACGCCGCTGACACAAAAATCCTTTGCAAAAAGTAAAAAATATTGATTTATTATAGTTTTCGTAAACACCGTGCGGAGTAACAATTAAAGTTTTTATGTCTGTTACACCACTGCACCCGAGGCACGTTCTCGAGTTATGAGAAGCTCGTGCCCACATCGTATATCCGCGCTAATACTAATTCTTCCTCTCACAACTTTTTATGGTAATGAATGAGACAACAATATAAGATTGCACTCAACAACCGCAATACAACTGTATTCCATTTTTAAAATTGTATTTTTGTTACCAAGTCAGATTTTACTGTTGGCAATATGGTTATACTTAAAGATAAGCGCGTGATAATAAGCACATATTAAAGATACTAAGAAAAATAAGAACAAAATATTTTTTTAACGTTTTTTATAGTACTTTCGTTATTGATTTTCATTCTTCATCGCCTATCGAGAGTTATTATGTACGAGAGCTATAAGATGCTTGGACGAGAAAATATTTTTTACCTTAAGTTGAAATAGTAATAAAACCGCAATCTCTGGTATTTTATGGCAGATTATAAGGCCGGGACGGCTGACTTGGTGCCATAGAATAGATATAAAAGGTTTAATTTAACTCTCTTTAATATCAAGTGTAATTATCGAGACCATTTCCATAATTTATTCCCCATTTTCCTTGTACTTATCCGTTACTGTGCATTTTTATTTTCTTTCGACTTCTTTTTTTAATCATCTTATAATTCCTTTAGCTGACTTTTAAATGGCGACATTGGTGCTTTTCTCCTTGAGATAATCCCAGTAGACCACAGCATATTGGTGAACAAAGAAAGAGCAACGCCATTGTTTCTTGTTGCTGCCATACTGCCTAGTCATCGCTCTCCCTCTGAAGTAGTTAGTTAGCAAGTCCTGTTAGTTAAAGGTTTTTATAAGAATATCAGTTTATTGTTATTCGGTAGTAAGCGGAGTTTGATGTGGGTTAATCCTGTTTACTAAATATAGTCCAGTTATTAATTAGTAATTATACCCAAATAATGTACCACGTAGTCACCGTGAACCCAAATTTACGTAAGCATTTCGATTTTAAACCCATTATACTTATACATGGATATCAACTGAAATATGCATGTTTTACACAAATGTTCTTTGTTACACTAGCTTCGATTTCTACAAGAACAAAGCGAGTTTATAGTTAGCACATTTTAAACAACTATCTATCTATACCTAATGTATTCACAAACGACTGTTACTAATACAAATAGCTGTTTGGAGTTTATTTACTTCATTGCCGACAATGATAATTGAGATTGATGAGGCTGTTTGTGTTGCTCGGGGACAATTGGAATCAGATTTACAACCATCTTTATCCTAATTTGTAAGGCAATTTAACCTGGATTAGATAAATAGACAGCGAATCTTGTCACAACAACAATTTAGTCTATAGATCTTAGCGCAATTATTTATGTCTATGCTTTAATTTGTAATAAAGGTTAGGTAATTCTAATTAAGTGTTATAGCAAATTTGCTTACGTTTCTGTTTTCGACCCATATTTAGCAGTCTTCAAAAATGCAACTGCATCCGAGTCAAAATAAATTGTAGGTCTCTAATTTCCTGTTTCATTTATATGTTATTGAAATCACTTCAAGTTTCTTTTTAGTTTTTAATTTTTATTTTATGTAACTAATGGACAAACACACACGCCAACCACAAAGAGAATATGACCATCAGTTACATCAAAGATGCTTTTCCAACCAAAACGATGCGTGAGACCTGCATTATTATAGGCCATCGTCCAGGAAGCTCAGGGCTGCCTGAAATTTTACATTAAACTATTATCATAAATGATAATATCTATCTATTAGCCCTTGAACGTCCACTGCTGGACAAATGCCTCCTCAACTTTTCGCCACTCAGACCGGTCCTGAGCCTTGTGAATCAAACTAAGTCAGTCCATCTGATTGTGGGGTGACTTACACTATTTTTTACAAAAAAAATTATTAAATGTTATATTCGAGCTTACCATTTTAAAAGGAATCAATATGTACTTAATATTACGGATATGTAACTTAAAGATAAAG
>DWPA01005101.1:0-12157 GCA_018251375.1 Calpodes ethlius | reverse complement strand
AGGTAAATAAATACACAATTAAGTAAAAAAAAGATTTTTTGTGAGTTAAAAACATCTACTGTAAAATTATGTTCTTTAAGATAACTCATTATTCGAGCAAAGTTGCGATATCATCTGTTACTAAGGTTTTATAAACAGGTTCATTTTTATCGTATTAAATTATTGATAGTGATTATCGCATCTACTATACATATAGCCGCATAGATAATAGTCCCTCTATAAAGGTATCGTTAGAATAATACTAACAATTCATTCTCAATGAAACAATTTGTAAAGTTTGATTCAACAATGATTTATATTCTTTGCTTCCCACGTAGATCGCCCACCTCCATCTTACGCTACAATGAATAATTGCTAGTTCATTATCGTTTTCACCTATTTAACATTACCATAGCCTATTTAACAAAATAATACACACAAAGATGGCCAATTAGTATTATTGTAATTACTTTATTACTGAAACCTCTTTAACAAATGTATTTTATATATTTAACAAATTGGATACGGCTTAATCGCCCAAACCATTCGGAACTAAGAAACCGAAACTTTAACGATAAGAAAGGGTCTCAAGACGGATAAATTGTACGTCGATGGACCCACTTGCCGGGATCCTGGACACACGACAGTACACCCCATCATATCATAATGAATACAGTGAAGAATAAGTTAATTTAAAACCAGCGACTAATTTTTTAAACTTGTAAATATAAAATGTTTATTCAATATATAACCAGAGCACGTTTGTCTTTAAAAACTATTTTATAAAGTACTCCTGAACTATTTAACATATAACAAAATGTTTATTAAGGTTTTTACGGTGCTCGGCCAGCGTGATTGAGAAAATAATGCTTCTGTTTCGATTTTAACCTTACTCGCTTCGATGAGGACCAATCATTGTAAGGACCCGCATATCTTAAAATCTTCATTATAATAAGTTATGTAGTCAGCTTATTCTAATTCAGCCAGTGTCAATGTTAATTTTAATAACGATTACCTACTTTGGTTTTAAATATACCAAAAAAGCAGATTCAGAAATAGGTAACATTAGTATTAACGTTAAAAAGTTAATTTTCCTCAATTTGCTCATACCAATCTAAATAGTTTTATAAAACAGAATAACATACTAGAACACGAGGCGACCACTTAAAATAGTAGCCGCGATACAGTTTTAATAATACCTAGCCATGTCGCTCCCGACCGCTTTGCGCGCGATAAAGTCGGCTGGCGCCGCAGTTTTGTGAATGAGACCGTGATGTGGTTGTCTCATCGCTTTTTCTATAACTACATTGTCATGTTTAAAAAGACAAACAAACAAGGTTATTATTGATTCATAGAAAACTAAGGAAAACAATGTTAGAATAAGTTATATTAATTTATAAGGTACATTCAAGAACTACCTATTTCTATCGCGTTATACGCTATAATATAATAATTGTTATTACATTCTATAGCACGTTACCTTCGTATTAAACTTCAGTCACTTCAAAATATAGTATTTTTGTAGTAGCCAAGTAGTCAAAGACAAAAAAACATGGTAAATTTTGTATTTTGTAAGTCAACAAATAGCAGAGAAAAGTGATCTCCGAGGACTGTATTCGCACAACTTAATGCGAACATTGCATGAGCTGCAAAAACGCGGATAAACCACTCAAAACTCGTACTAAACTGGAAGCGAGGAGATAACGCGTACCGTAATAAACGTTGCAAAGAGATTAACCACTTGTTTTAAGTAGAAAAACGGGACAAATCCTCACTATTAATTATTTAATATTCTCTTAGTTGTTACAATTATGTAGTAAGGTATATGTATAAAAATATTTAAATAAAAGAATATAATTGATGCTCCAGCAAAACCTCGTTATAAATTAAGCTATGTCCAAATGCTATTTGAAAGCCTGGCACCCCTGATCACAGATGGTAAAGTGGTCTTCATTTAAGAGTTCGCAAAAACATCGCGTCGCCTCGCCTTGTTGGAATCTGTGCCCGGAGATTATCGTTTTAGATAATATTTCCATCTCACAACCACTAAAGAGAAATAATGGATTTGTTTTTGTGGCACTCAAGTACTTTTTATTCAAGGATGGAAGCCATACAAGTTACACTGAAATGTGACGGCTAAAAGATTACTTTGTAACAGTAGGCGTACATTTCCACATGAATATACGAATTGCTATACTAAAAATGTAATATCGTGTTTTTAACAAATTTACCTGTATCTTTAAATTAACTTGTATTAAATATAATACTACAATATTAAGTTTTCAATCCCGCGTATGTGATGACAAATGCATCTCACATCTCACAAAGATTGTTATTGAAAATATAAAATGAGTATTATACATCTTCTTGTCTATCATATCTGCTTGGCCGAAAGAATAGCAGGTAGACAATGCATTAACCATTAAGCTCGCCTATTGTACTGTAATTTTATTGTGATCAATAGATAAATAAATAAGTTACAGGTGAGTGTGGTATTAACGCAACAGTTATAAGTGGGCGTTGTTAAAACTACATTAAATATTTAGAGATTTAGCGGCATGCCACATTAGCTGCCGTGCGAGTATCAAGTGGCAATGCGATTCAAATATTCATTCGTCTGCTTAAGTGGTAACCAAAGCCGATGTCAGCGACCTATCCCGATAAACGCATCCTATAACGATAAATATCATGTATAATATCGGTAAGAAATTTATGTAAATGAATTTCATAAATATAAAATAGCGACGGCATGATATAGGTAGAGGCATTTTAAGTTATATGTACTCGTAAGTTCATAAAGTTAATATGAAAGCGACGTAAAAATTACTCAAAGGATAACTCATCATTATCATCATCACAACCATAATTGTTCCATTACTGGGCTCGGCTCTCCTCTCACAATGTGACAGGTACAGGTCATAGTCCACCACGCTGGCCAAGTGCGGATTGACAGACTTCATGCACCTTTAAGTACATTATGGAGAACTCTCGGGTGTGCAATTTCCTCGCGATGTTTTCCTTTACCGGAGCAAGTGATAATTAACTTGTAATACGCACATAACTTTTTGCGTATAATAAAATCTCTAATAAAAGGAAAAAGCACGCACGAACCCCCATTACTGTAATTAACTCAAAACAATTTACCTCAACTATAAGGAAAGGTTTGAACATACGAATATTTCGCGAAACGAGTGATATCGAGGTATTGTTGTGATGAACCCATAGTTTGTTTGTAATGCCTGGTCCCGAGTTCAATTCCCGGCCGGGGCAGACATTAAAGTGACAGATAAATGTTTGTTCACGTGTCGCGGGTGTCAGTCTTATTTGTATTGTCCATGCTATCCGTGATACGGGGAAACTTTATGCGTGGGAATGAGTGTGTAAGCGTTTATTTATTTTTATTGTGACCAAAATGTTATCGAGCGTTTATGGTAGTGCGTTGCGGATACTGTATCACCTCTATAAATACATTTGTTGAGGTGTCTTTATTGTTATTTGTCCCTACATAGGATCAGAGCAGTTAGCAGACAGTGAACAGTCATTGGTTGATGATAAATAAGTTATCAGGTAGCCAACAAGTAGTTAAATACAACTCTAAAAATGTGATTAGTAGAAGTGATGCGACGTAATAATATCCGTGAGAAATGTCCTATCACATGTCGTTGACGTTGATGGCGACTGGATACTGTTTATATTCCCAGCGTAACTCGGACGATGTGAAATGTAACGCCCAGGGGTCGAACCGAGTAAATATTACCTTGATATACACTGCATTACACCGAGTGTGGGCGTGTTACTCGTAAAACTCACCGTAATAAAGTATACAATGCGAAATCATAAAGAAGTTCACATAATATGCTGAAGCTCTAAGCAAGATAGGGCTTGCATAATTTAAAATTTATAAAAGCTCTCAGTAGTCTTATCGATACGACTACTAATGTAAAACTTCAGTAAATACACCAATATATTAATACATTTAATGTCGGAATTGATAAAATATGTAAATTAGGTCCCCTTAGAATGTATTCATGAAGAGAATTCATTTAAAGCCGAGAGCGCTAAGTATACAGTATAGCCTACAGAGTATAGAGTCGAGAGTACCACTAGTCGGGCTCGGAGGGGACAAATTGAAAAGACGTTCCAACCCGCAAGGGTGCGACGGCGACAACTGATGCAAATTCAATTGCAGGCTCCGGATAGTTGTATGGCGCGAGCGAATTATTGTCTTCACTTCTATTTTATACATCTAAACTAAACTTCCAAAACGCAACATTTATAATAATTAATACTGATCATGCAATTAATCAAAAGCTGCGTTAGAAATTTTCTTCACGCAGTGATAGCGGTTTTGAAAGAATACGTATGATATATTTGAAATTATTTTTTAAGTTTATAGTATTCGCTATAAACTCAGTTCAATAGCGACATTAATCTATATTGATAGAATAATTTATATTATGATATAGATTTCATTCACTTCAATCCTTAAGCTTCAACATTTTCTGTTCTGCCATGTAGCGAACATTCACAGTTTATAATGTCAGAGAGTCATAATCGAGTAGGAAATTAGTTTCTTTATAAATTATAATATTTCAATTGCTTTTTTTTAATTTAACGAACGTTAATCCGTGCCCCCATTTCAGTTAGTCGGTAATTCAGTAGTAGCGGATGGATGCCAAAAACCAATCCTTGCTCTTCTTGACACTTGTAGCTTGGACCGGCTGGGTCTGATTTGGCATCCGACCAAATGTTACCTTTGTTCATCCATCGTCCGCTACACTATATACTTAAACCGGAGCTTTCCGAACCGTGTTTCGAATTAATAACAAGTTGTTTTCAAACCACGTTTCGTTGCATTCAAATAATAATTTACAGGCTTACAATCGACTAAATGGAATGTCTAGACAAATTGTGGTAGTTACGTGCTCACGAGGTAAGGAGGAAATTAAATTCGTAGAAATATCAAAATACTTTCACCGAGTGTTGATACAAACTGTTATACCTACTGTGAATAATAAAACATTTTCGTTTCTTTTCTTGTTATAGTATGTAGTTTATTAAAATATCGATAATAATATGAACTATTAATAACAATAATTGTGTAACAATACTTAGGGCGGTGTACTTGCCACAACAATATTTGTCATGAAACGACAGAGATCTATCACTTGTCATACGCGACCCCTAGTAATCGCCACCTTCATTGAATTTTGCAAAAGATTATACAAGTTTTTATGCTTCTTTCGTTAGCTATCGTAGTTGTCTTCTATTTGTGTCACTTCAATGTCATTTTCATTCCATCTCGATGTTACAAGATGATACAATAAGCATAAATGAACGAGAATCAACTGACCGCAAAATTTAAATCATGAGTACTAAATATAGAGATAGATAGACTCTTTATTTGTACACCAGAAATAAATGCAAAGAATGAGTCGCAGGTTTACAACACATACAAAAAGGCAGCGTTATAGCTAAGTTAGAAGTCAGTTATACAGATTTGTCCCACTTACATTTTTATACATTTCCCAGACACATGAAAGTTTAAATGTAATGTCTCGTCGGACACTATTCTGTGTCCTGGCAGAGCGAAGTTGCGAGGCGAGTGGAGCGCTCGACTCGACACCGACACTTCAAACAACTCCCTTCGAGTGCCGAGAGCACTGTCTCTGATTAAAACTCGCTCAGCACCGCACCCGGCTTTGCTTTATTTGCCCCTCTCAAAGCACGTTGCTGCATGTATTTAATCACGAATGAAACTTTCAAGTTTACTAAAAATTTACCTGGCTCGGTTAAAGCTGGAAAAACTTTCTGTATTTCTCTTCAAAGAGATGTTTATAAAGTTTTGCTTATAATAATATTATAGATATAACGGTATGATTTCTTTATTTTTACAAGCGAATAAAATGCGAGTTATTTTGTGAGTAAAAGTTACAAACGCCCTTTTTCTTTGTACTTTTATTTTTTTTTAATTATGTAAGTACGATTTTTTCAATACCTTTATAGACGCAATTTTTTGCTCCTACCGCCATTTCTTTTTTATTCAAGTCTCAATTGAAGTTTGTACCTGAGTAAAAATTTTAATATTTCTGAAAACACACCAAAACCACAGCGAAACGGCGAAAAGAGCAATTGACGAAAACGTTTATGTTCTATTTATATAACATAAAACCGCATAGAGAAAACAGATATACCCTTTTCTGTGATTGTCGAGCAATTTATTTTATTTATTCATCGTTTGTTGAGTTGTGACGATATTTAATTTACTTAGGTCTCTTTCATTTTAATGGCACATCACTGTATTGTATCTGTATGGTAAGTATAAAAAGTGTATAGTATATATACATAAAAAATGAGTAAGAATACAAAAAAAAATTACACAAATGCAAACTATACTTTTCATAAATTTTCAATAATGATTTGATTGAATTTTGACCATTGTAAGTAATTTGTATAACTTAGTGCACTTTACTACTTATACACCTAGTTTTATGTAAGTAAGCTGTGAATATTATGGAGAAATGAGGTAAGAGGGGCATAAATTCGGCGTTAGAGCGGCAGACAGACAGTACTGTATTATGCATTAGATTGCGACCGTTCGACCCTGGAGTGCTCACAACTATGTTTGCTCCGAACTTAAAATGGCGTTGATAAAATTTAAAAGGACTGCGGGAATACATTATTGATGAAGACGTTATATTTTATAAAGTGATTTATAACTCTGAAGAAATTTTAATGTACAATTTAAATTTTAAGCTATCGTGGGAGCTGAATTCCTTTTAACGTCTCTGAATCATTACCGAGGGTAGTTTTATGCCACAGTAAAAAAGTGACGGTATCCACTGAATATCAATTAAATTTGTCTGCTTTTTAAAAGCTTTTATTTAACTTCAAATGTTTATTTTCATGTTCGTTTGGGTCAAACCTTGCATGTTCAATGAAACCTACCTACTTCTTTTCTGAAAGTTGACATAGCTTTAGTTCTGATAACAATACATTTTTATAATAAGTATGTATATACTATACTCAGAGTTGGCTCCAGACGAGAGAACCCCTCAACGATGTATGGTACGTGTAGCGCTCACACGAAAAATTGAATAGAATAAAAGTCATTGCCTTTTCTAAACCCTTTAACTTAGATTTTTCAGTAAATTTAAATAATATAAATATTATTACTTACATTCCAAATTCAAAAAATAAAACCGTTAAAGACTATAAAATAATTGACGTCGTCTACAGCTATTTTTGCAACATAATATCAGGTTTTTAGTTTTTTTACTTTAACTTTATTATTATTAAATTTTTTAAGATGATGTTTATCGAGTCTTAATAATAAATTATATCGCTAGGGTCATTTACGTCTTCAGTATTATGGGTACTTCAGACAAAGTTTGGCAACCATTGTCTCCAGACAACTTAATGGCTCTCGGGAGATGAACGTGACTATTCGGAACAACGCCCGTGGAATATAACTGCCATATTGTCCCCCTAACGAAATTATTAAAATTTATGCGTCATTAAATTCTAATTATAATATTAAATGCTTTGCTTCTTTGTTTAAAAACTGTAGATTATTTTATATTTCGTCAACGCTGTATAATGAACATTAATCTGAAACTTGCGAATCTTCTCCAGATTAACAGAAAGAGTTAAGACTACTTTATGATAATAATGACAGCGATTTAATCTGTTAGTATTTACATAATTTGCTTTACATTTTGTACTTAAGTATTGTAATTACGATATAACTTGAGATAGATACTTAGCTTTGGAAAATTTCGTAGTTTCATTCACTCTGTGCATTTAGATTTTCCTTTTGTTTACAATAAGTCTCATAATAAGAATAATAATTGCTAGATTTAATACCTATGATATATTACAAGATTAAATAAGTAAACAAAGTCGTGAGCGGTTGCAATGCGATGTTAATAAACAGTTTTTGATATACAATAAAAATTGTTCCAGTTGAATAATTGTAAGGCTGTGACAGTACAATAGACCGAATCTTCGCGCGCATTTCCCCCGGCGACGCGCTGTCTCTTGACAGGGATAAATTCTGCGCCACCCTCATTTTTTAAACCGTACCTACACCGACGGCGACTTACTCGTACATCTATACGTCTACGACTCATTACTATACCATTGCGCCCCCGCTGTGGCCCGACAATGCTGTAAAAATAGGCAGTCGCACATAAAATAGACATCAAACGCTATAATATGTCTCGACGTGGTCTACTCGCCCTCATACATTACAATAGTCGTACTTCTAAGCCCACATATACGATTTGTAGTTCCTTTGTTCTTCGTCCCTTATACAGGCCGTGGCTCGTAATTAGCACTCCCGATCCCGATGCGGAGCGAAACAAAAAGGTGAGTCCAATTACATTTGTTGCCGGGTCATGAGTTTTAATGAAGTTACTTGTTCCAAACACACGAAAGTTAGACTGAGATATTTAAGTGAGTTTACCACCAGCTGCCGCACACAACCCGTGGGGCGAGTTGTACGTGCAGCATGCTAATGTGAGATTATTTAGCTGACATTACCAGTTAGAATCTGCATTGCATATAAAATAACTACATAACTGGCAATACAATGACATCATTATACTCATAAATCTCATAACTTTACGCTAACGCTAGCGGGAAGCTTTAAAAAGTCAAGAACATTATTTATGTTCAAGGATGTTTATCAATGGAATAGAGGACCTACAACCGAGACAAAGGATATTTTATTAGTCAGCCATATTTTTTATCGTAAACATCTAGTACCACCAGTATAAACCTTTATCGTTAGTACTACAAGATCAGATTAATATCGAGGTTAATTACGTACATAATATACAGTTGATATGGCACAAATAATTTAAATTTTATAATAATATACGCTTACACTTCTATTTTATATATGTAACTGTTCGATGTACAAAGATGAGGAAATATCTACCTACCACATAGATACTATTTACGTTGACAAACATGACTTATAAATCGTATTCTAAGAGAACAAGATATGGGAAATCGGTTGGTTGCTGAGATCAATCGGTAAGATAATATACGTAAATGGTTAGAGGATTTGATATCCAAACGAAACAGGTGAAGCTCAGTGACTTATTGATAAATAGCCCGTCTTGTTGTCGCTTCTGTCTGTCTATCACAGGTGTTTCTTGTCGATGGTCCTAAATATATTGGACGTTATATATATCTACCTTTATATGTATAAGATTACTAGATCTTTATAGAGTAGTTGTATAAGCATGAAGTATAGGTATTACGTACGAGCCATCAAAACAAATGAGTCTTGACCCAGCGTTGCAAAGATGTTTCATCCATCTTCGGGTCTATTAATTTTTGTAGGACACATAAATTCAAATCAAAGTTCAACTACCTACATTCACAATATTTCTCACTAACGGTTGCAGCAATATTAAATCCATCGTTTGTCTCTATTATGACATTATGACGTCAGGACGTTAGTAAAGTCAGTTTTGTATTATTGCGTAACATTAAAGTTAAGGATTTAGATCGATGCCACGATTAGAAGCGAGCTGAATTCAACTTTCTAGATCGAGTAGGTTTAAAGCACGGCAAAATAAAGATCAAAATTAATTCCTTTTGAGGAATGGATACTACAGTACGAAAAACCCAGATTCAAAGTTGGTTTACAAAATGGAGGTTGAGTAGTATTTGTGTAAAGAACGCTTCGTGACTTTACAAATTTAATTCACAATATTTTTGCCTCAGAATTTAATTTTTAACTAATTGCACTCCAACAGAATTCTACGACTGTGATGCACTAACAAGAATATTATGAAAACACCACTTTGATGGTGCCGAAATGAACTAACCTAATATTTACGAGTTGTAATAAATTTGATGCCCTTATCAAGTAATGACAGGCGAACAATGAAATATTTCAATATTACATAGTAATTACTACGAATTTCCAACAAAAGGATAACCGCCGTGTAGGATTCTTGTAAAAACAGCCATCATCACTGATTTTGAATAATGAGCACAAGCGGCAATATCACAGATAAAATATATCTTTGTAAACCATCGCATGACTTATTCGAAGAGAGACAATCAATTTGGCCGCAGCTAATGAGGATTGCGTGTTCGCGGCTCGCACAGAGCAGTTACCACTAATTTTGTATAAAGCAGTCGCTCAAAGTGTGCGGAACAGCGAGTTGGCCTTTGTGGGGCTCCGCTAAAACACTGGCTATTACGAAAAAAAAACTAAATTGGTTGATACTAAGGTGAGGTAAGATACTGAGGTGGAAAAGTACATTAAAACCTCTATAAATATTCCGACATAATATAAAACAATAAACAGTAACACATAGTCGAAAGTAGTAGACCTTCAAAGGCTGATACATAGCTATTAAGATAGATGAAAGCGAAATAAAAATATATAAAACTTTCGATTATTTTACAACATTGTTAAGAATTCAAATGTCTAAAAAACTTTGGGAACCACTGGTCGGTAGGATCTTTGCGTTAATCAAACTGTAACAATCACTGGCTAGTCAACAACGTAGGCCCCGAGACGGGTCAATCGTTCGAGCGTACATTTTAATTGTGTCCCCAAATCTCTAACAGAACTCAACGAATAACAACGTATTATAAAATTAAAATAACTTAGTTACTTAATTTGTTTTGTTTGGGTACTATTTCACATCATTGACCCGCTGCTTCAGTTGAAGTCATACAATTTCTGATTGTTTTTTTACATTGCAAGCTATATATATACTGTAGATTCTTAAGCTATGGAATGACGTAATCAAGTTTCCCAAATGCAATAAACTGTATGTAGAAATTGTAACGCCAATAAACATTACGTTATGTTATTTGAAACTCTTATTGGCGTTCAGCACAATATTGCAATCGTGACAATAGTCCCAGCTTCCTATTGAGCTGTAAAATTAGATAGAGTTTCTCGGCAATGGATCAATATCTCCCATAAAATCTAGCGAACTACAATAACTGAATTGTCCCCGAAGATGTAGCATTACAGAGAAAGTTTTAGATGCAATTTATTGAGTCGTCTGTATAAATAAATGTTACGTCACATAAACTTTAACACCACAGAAAGTTAATACAGTTCAATTAGTGTACTGTATTGATTTGTAACTATTTCCCTGCCGTTTATGTCTATTATTCCTAAGTCAATTATTCCGAAGGGGACGCTTCAAATCTTCCACCCACGTCTAACTTTCAAGTAATATGCGTATTAAGAGTTAATTGTTATCATCAAGGGGTTATTATTATTTTGTTGATCGGGCAAGGGACACAGATCCCAAAGGCCACTGCGACCAAATTTGATCTATTGTAGGCGATATCAAGGGGTTAATAGTTTCGAAAACTGAAACACTCTTTTATAACACTATAAGAGTCAATTAAAGGAATAATGCATTAGTAACCGTTAGTGTACCTTTGTACGGGGACTATACGGTGCATTTTCTGGATGTATGCGGACGACGTTCAATCGACGATGGACGATGCATGCACGAACGCCGTGTGAACTTTTTTGCATTTTCATACACTTCCTGTTGTCACTGCGGTCGAACATCGATTGTATACGTAAAAAACATGTACTGCATAGTCGCCGTGTGAATTCAGCGTTAGAGATCCCTCTTTTATAGCCAACTTTGAGGTTTGTAACAGGTTATGCTTTACATAGACACGCATTGTTATCGGAAACAAACCTATATGTAACATTTCTAGTCCTTGGGATAAGAAATAGTCGTAATTCAGCTTATAAAGCTTGACCCACATACATACTACCAGTTAAATAAAAGCTAGTGAATAATATAGATAACATCTAAAAGTGAGATTAATTTTCCAAAATATTTTCCAAGAAATAAGATCATGTTGAGTCTTAGATTACGCAATCGTCTTATAGGAAAGCCGAGTCCGGAAGTGGAGCAGTTTCGGATTGTATATAACCACCTCTATCTATCCTATACCGAAGAACTTACAACGATATGTATTTATCTATTTAGTAATTGATAAATTACATCACGTAGTAGGCATTTTTGTCCGCAACTTAACAAGTATTTATTTTATTCGCCCCGGCAAATAAAACATTATTAAATAAATACATTAAATACATTGTCTACAGCTAACATTACAGGGAAACCTAAAGCGTTAGTGTACTGTTCCTAAATAATAGTCATAA
>DWPA01005100.1:0-12157 GCA_018251375.1 Calpodes ethlius | reverse complement strand
AAATGCTGATAAATATTATTTATCTTAATTATGACAAGGCGTTTGACTAAGTATTCATGCGACGATTGATTCTAAATCTTGAACTATTAAGTATCGAAGGAAAACATCTTTAATGAATAGAGGTATTTTTATGCGACAAAATTTTTAAAACGCGTGTAACCAACTGTCTAATCAGAGAAATATATCAAATTAAGTTCCTCGAGGATTAGTCCTATGTTAAAATGTATAGTAACATTTTAAATACCTTTGAAATTCCCTACCAAATAAAGTGTCATATATGTTTATAAGCACGTAGTACTACAGTTTCCGCTAATCCTCTAGAACTCATGAGCGCATTCAAAAGGATCTAGATAAAATCACTACCTGCTCAAAAGACTTGCTAATGATAAGCCAATATAAAAGTGCTGATAAAAAGTTACAAGATATCCAACACAAAAGGGTGAGCTTTTAGTTCCGTAACGGTAAAATAAATTAAACAAAAATTAATTATGTAAAGAAACTTAAAACGGGCTTTTATACTGGATAACATTTTTAAACTATGCTGTTAACAGTTGAGGAGTTCCTTAGCGTAGAGCCATATCTAAGTGAAATATCAGATAATATTTGTCATAAAGGTGCATTGATATCACAACTAAAACAGTGTGTCAAATTGCAACTTAATAGGATAAGATAAAGTAGTTTTAAGTCAGCTTACAAGGTCTGACCCAAACAAGCATACTAACAACCATTGCAAGTTAAATAGAAGCTTTGAATTAATAAGATCCGTTACCCAAAATTAGAAATGACACATGCATTACCTTATAAATGTTATAATTGATAATATCCCTGAAGTACTTACTTGGCAATTGGTTTGTTATCAGTTGCGTACTGCAATCTCTTCTGCAACGTTTCCTGCGCTTGAGCATACCAGTAGTAGCGATCTGCGTAGAATAAAACACAGTTGTTTAGACAAATTTTAAATTTTCATTAAAAAAACAACTCAAGTGTGTTATTGTCGCATGCAATGTAAGATTTCAAAGCTGTTCATCCACTATTATTGGACGAGATGCAAACTCTGGCTAAGACTATATTAAAAGAAGAAGAATTTTTTAGAAGTAATCCTATTAACTATAATAATTTTTTGGTGAACATTTTTCACATGTACAACACCAAACATTTAACTGATAGACGGGATGAAGAGGATTTTCGGCTGTAACCAAAATTAGTACTTTAAAACTTCCTTATTTCGAAAAACGACCTTTGGGCAGACCTGAGCAATGATTCCTCACTATAGATCGACAAGAATTAATTTTCATCTCCACTTTGTGCGTAGAGGAGGTACTCTAAAATATATTTTTTTACGATTGTGTTGGCGTTATAATTTTTTGTATATTATTTTGTACTTAAGAAAATATATATTATATATGTTTATTAAGTCACGTAGAAATAATCACTAATAAAAAAAAATCTTTCACATAAACAATAAGTCAAGAATTTTTGAGTGCCTAATCATTTTCTTAAATTTATCTTTCATTACATTTCTGCAAACGAAACCACTGATGCCCTACAGATTGTGAGTGTCGAGGGATTGGCAGAGTTTAGTAAGGTTGAGCGCATTGGGAGTATGCGTATGATGAGTCTCTGATACTGGCAACATTTCATGAAATGTTTTATGCATATGAAATATTTCGTGAGCTCCTTCATGCGTATGTTCATATCATTATTAGATATGAGTTACTGCTATTTAACCTTGCTGGAGGTCGCGAGCTATCTCAGAGTACAGAATTTCTTAGCTTTCTACAAATTTATAATGAGTTAGCTTGGATATAAGACCCAAGCGTATTTAGTGAGAATAAAATTAAATTTACATGTAAGGTATTGCATTATTATCATAGTCAATATGATACAATTTGCCAGCAATTATAAAGTTTATACCGATTTTTCTGCCCAATAACACATTCGCCGTAAACATTAGGCATGGAATCTTATAAAATCTAATAAATTGAGTTTTTAACAAAAGACACGGTTACGAGAGCACACGAATTCTAATATAAATACGAGTATTATTTAGAGTTGAATTTGAAAAAGCTCCTCAAAGCACCCATTTATATTTTACGGTATATCCTGGTTTGTTGAACGTACACGCTCTTGTATGAGCTTCCACTTAACATGTTTTAACATGCAAATGTGTCCCATTGTGATTGTACTCCTTTGTTAAACACGCACAAAGAAGTTCCATTGAAAATATTCAGTGTTTTACCGAGTAGACGGAAAAATACTTGAAAAAAAAAAACGAAAATTTATTTTTGGCTAATATTCAAAAAACGGATCTTAAATGTATAACATTTTATTATTATATCGAAGCTAATATAATTGATAGATTATAAATTATGACGGTAGTTGCAAAATCTAGTTTTTGGTATATTATATCATACATTTGAATTCTAATTTTGGAGGTAGGTAAGATAATAAAAAAATCTTAATATATACTTATCTACTACTATATACTTTTTACTATACTAAATAATTCTTACTATATTTTTAAAGCTTCTGTAGACCGATTGTGATGGTGAAACAGACTATAAAATCAAATAATATGTAAGATTATAGATTAAAGAAATAAATGTATTAAAGCTTTCTGCATCACAAAATTTAACAACTTATAATTTCTTATATCATTTAAAGCCAAAAACTCAAACAAAATAAGTCAATTAACTTAATTAAAGTGTATTACATTCCTAAAGTTCTGTCACTATTTGATTTATTTAACCACAAATAGGATTACGAGTCACGTGCACAGCTCTTTGCTTTTTGGTCGTACCTGAATGATAACTCCACCGATCCATATTTATTATTTACTAGAAACCAGCCCTCACTTCGCTCGGGAAACATAAACCATACATTAACAAATAGTACCATTTCCATTTTTATTAAGCGTTTTATTTACTTGATAACCTTGTTTTATTACTTAACAGGTTGGTATACACACTTATATAAATTATTAACTTTCATTTATTGCAGTATACAAGTATACATTGTACAAAAAGCACGCAAATATCATTAACTTGTTCACCAATTTTCATACAGAGTGCAAATTCCAAATTTGAATATTTTATTTAACGAAACAACGCTACAAAAGGTAAGCATTCCCTGCCAGTCAACCTTTGAGCTAAAACCACAACATCTAACACCTACTGCATATAATATGTTCTGTCTGAAGAGGATTCCGTTTCTGATATCAGGCGGAGGCAGATTAATGTTTCTTCTCAGGATTTGTTTGTTTGTCATATCTCAATGTATGTTCATGTCGCCTGCGACATATGGTACTTTGTTGCAGGCTACACGGTCGCATTAGTTAGATTGTGGCTATGCAAATATCCTTTGGAATTTTAATTACATTGTTTAGAAAAAATAACATTATTCAGCTTTTGCTGGTTCTAATTGTTTGAAATATTTAGTTAATCATGTATCAGTACTTAGTGGAGACTATGTTTTTACTTTATACTGACAATGATGCTTTGTGTCCAAATTATCTGCATTTTGATGAAAAAATTATATATATGCCATTCATAAATCATTGTACTACTCCAAATTCACATTACAAATCTTAGCTTCATTGATCCGTAGATTAGTCACATAATGACTGTTCAAGACTACATGTGTTTGCAATTTACATTTTTATAAAATTGTAATTGTAAATTGTAATCGCTAGCAAAGTTTTTAGTTTTACAGTTATTTACTCATAACTTTTTATTAACTATCGGGAAATGTTGCATGATACTAATTTGTAGATGTTCTATATTCAGAATTATACAAGCTTCGATTTCTCCAAAAACCAGGCTAGCAAAGGGAACCCTATTTTATTTGTCAGCTTACTGGCAATAATTTGCATCCGGAACAAGGCATATCAAGTTAATTTATAATGTTTGGTGGCTCGTTTGTAATTCAAATCCTTGTTTATCTTATTAGCTTTGTATTTAAATATTTAAACACGTGAAATTTTAAAATGTGAAATTATCATTAAAATACGAACATTTTATCATGTGACATTTTTATTTAGTAGTTAGTAGATTTTTTTACCATCAATAACACTCTACCGTGATTTTCTAATATTTCGAGTGGAGTGACTACCTGTTATCACGTTGGCAATCTGCTCATTTGCTGCCTAGTAAAAATATACACATTGCTGATTGGAGATCTTATATTTCAGTCATATCTGCCTCCTAAAGTCTTAATTAATGCGTTAAAAGACACCACGCAGATGTATCCAATAATTAAATGCGCTCGTAATGAAACAATTAAACGGAAAATAAAATTTATAAGCTAAAATACGATTTTACGTTTAAGTAAAAATCTATATAAATTGAAAATAGAAAAAAGTTAAGATAGCACCTAATAGGAGTTGTAAATAGGCCCAGAATCATATAAAACGTAAATCAGCTTAGATCTGACGTCAAAAGGAATGAATAAAACGTAATATTCTACTACAAAGCAAATACGAGACGCAAAAGCAAAGAAAATCAATAATGTAGGTTGCCCATTGATTGTACAGCGTTCACTGACAGTTCAAATGCCTACGGATCTTTGAAGATGACTTAAGAAAGGAATATATGTAACAGAGACCAATTATTTATATATATTGATACGAAACTGTATCACGGGGCCCTTAAGTACGTGGTTCAATATTTTTCTTTTGCACTGTATATATTTCTACTTGTAAGTGGTCACTTGTTTTAGGTCAAAACAAAACGTTTTTTTTTAATATTTCTGTAACTTTTTAATACGTACTGATAAAAAAAAACAGAAATATAAAACTCCGTTTCAAATTCAGTCAAATTTTTAGATGCTATTAGTCCAATTTTATATAAAAATAGAAGACATACAGCATCCTGAAATATCGTCAGAATTAGACAGAGAAATGTAATGAGATTTGTATCAACTATCTGACAATGTTAATGCTTCGCGTTGATTAATTGCAAAATTAAATCATCATTAATAGTTTCCACGGTACGTTGCTCCCCAGTAATCAGGATTAGCACTTGAAGCAATCCTATTTCAATTAGATAACATGAGTCGTAATCCTAATCACAGTACATTAGTATCGCGAACGGTACAAATATCTCCATAATTATTTCTAATCTAAACGATAATATTTCCTAAACATTTAACTATTATAATATTAACTAAACGTTTCATAATAACATATTGTAATTGGATAGATTTGATATCGTAACGTAACGGCGTAGTAACGTGTTCTTTTATTGGTCACATTCATGTACAAATTCCTTTTAAAGCTACGTGGCAAAGTACTCTTCGGGTATCTTAAATTAAGAGGAGAGATCCGCGTTTTAGAGTATTCAATCCAATTTGACAAGAGAATAAATTCGGTACGTTGAATTATTTCGGGTAAGTATTTTAGTCTAGGTTTTTTTTGTAGCGGATTTAAGTATTTCGTATAAATATAGGCCTATAAAACCTATCCCACCCTTTTAAATTGTACTTACTACTTCATCTCTGAAATACTAAAGTTACGTCAGAATTGTTAGATCAGATTGTTTTTGGGAATTTTTTTTAATACCTTTTAAGTCATGAATTTTATTTATACCTTTGAAACTCCACGAAGTAGGATTAAAAAGAGCAAAAATGTGTCATATCATTATCTTCCCGTTGATCATGGGCGATGGTGAAAATGTGAGACAGGGATAAAAATAGAATAAGGTAATCACTGAAAACCGCATTAAGTGGTTTTGGAGATAAATAGTACGCATACTCGTTCTCCGTTCGATCGCGCGAAAGGAGCAAAATGATATTGAATATATACATCCTAATAAACATCATAATATTTTAAGAATATGATGTTCTTTTACGTCATCGTTCACTTACCCAATAACAAAAGTAGATAACGTACTTATATTGTACATTTCCTCCCGGAAATGTAGAATTCACGAATTATATTATTAGAACGTTAGTCTCTAATTAAAGCAAACTAATTACGGAGGTTTCACTACGTGGGATCCCAGCTGATATAGGCCTATAATAATACGACGTACGTATAATTGTAAGTATAATTATATGATACAGTACTGCAATCACAATTATGTCGTATTTTGTGTAATAATTCGGAGTATTGATATTGCCTAGTAATATATACTGTAATGTATCCATCATACATATTAGTGCTCAGTGAGTCAATCGAACTCATAGTATAAGCAAAATAAATAAAAAAATAATATTTTTTTTTAACATTGATTCCATTTACTTTTCTATTATTTTGATTCAGAATATCTAATGAGTGTAATTGGTATTTTAAGAATATATTTATGAAAGTTTAACGTGAGTTTCCACTTTTATCTAAATTAGTAACTTAGTTATTTATTGAATTTGTTTGTCTGCATACTAAATTGTAACCATTATCACATGAAAACATACTTTCCCAAGGCATCATCCCCTGTTGTCAGTCAATTTTCTTCTCGGTTTAAAACAGGCAATGAAACAGTGAAATGTATTTTTTCATGTTTCCGTTGTAATGTTCGAATGCTCCTTCAAGTTCGTCCCAAGATTTAAAATTTATACCGCGCCAAGGAAGCAAGTTACGCAAAACTCTTTTCAAGTCAATTTTAAAGACTCGCATATGCAGTGCATATTGACCAACATAACACTTTCAAAGCGTCGACAGGCATAAATGGAGCAATGCATTTGTAGTCGTATATAACGTCTGTGGCCGTATTTGTCGTATCAAAAAACGTAATACATATAAATATAGTCTTATGATAAAAATATATGAAATTTTGAAGTGTCATACTGTAAGCTTTGGAAAACTCAAGTGTCCTGGAACGTGTCAAAATAGATATTCTAATTTTATTTTGAAATTGCTAGCCATTTATTTTTATTACATGTTGGATTTGCCACTTTCACGAACCAATTTCAAACTAGTATTCATGTTCATAAATCTTAAATTATTGTGTTTTCCATGCGCCACACCGGAGAGCTCGCGCCATATATCGAAGATAACGTGCTGCAATTTCAATTTGTCTAGTCAAGCTGGTTTTCGAACAAACTTTTACCACTACGGGCTGCGAATTGAGGGTAAGGTCGAGTGTTGAGATTGGAGATGGTGGCAGTGCGCGACAACGCAAACTTATACCGAAGTTTCCAAGTTTATGCCACCTATAATCGTATATTATCAAGAAATTCAATTTTAAGAACACGAAATCGAACTTTTTACTGAGTTTCATATCAAAGAGCTTGTAAACACTGTTTATCATAAAACTTGATTTACTGGTCTAGATAAAAGTAAAATATCTCGGGAATAATAACAGTTCGTGTATAAAATGTTAATTCCTGAAGGGACAATTTCTTACAAAAACCCGTGAAACGTAACGGCTTAATCAACATAAGAGTAACTTCGCTATGTTGCTTTTCCTTAATTGTAAATTTCAACATCTTCACAGTATCGATTATACAGGATGTATTTTAATTAGAATAACATACCGTAAGTCTCCTTGATTTCAGCATTCTGCGGCGCGGGAGATTGCACGCCGGTACTGATCGTGGCCATGATGATCACGATGCAGCACCAAGCACTCATGGTTGGAGCGACTCATGGGTGCTGACGTCTTGCCCTGCCGTCCTCAGTGAAGATTAGCCGTTTCGTGATCTGTCAATCGCAACACGTTTCTTGGGGACCTGCAAAATAAGATATGAGATTAGCGTTGTATGTACTATTTACAACAACCTAGGTGACCTAAGAACGTTGTATAATCAGTTAGTTACGACATGAATTTCATAATTTATAGTTAATTAATAATTTATAGTTGTTAACTGCACCATCCTTTTCGACCCTATTTCTCTGACCGTCTCTGGCAAGTAATATATGAAGAAAATTTCATTCGTATGACTCTTTTAAAATTATACTCGCTGTAACGCCCTATGACTATAATTAAAAACAATCTAAGTATGATTTAATAATCCCGCGAGTAAAGGAAAGTCATATAAAAAATTCAAGACACTTCATACAGCACTATTCACAACCATAGATAAAATATTGGAGAGCTCCTTAATCAAACTTTCCTCGAGTTTCGAACGTTCAAGGTAAAGTAAAATTAAGTTCCTAATTTAATGGATGTCTTTTGAAAGATAAGCACTTGCACTATTAAAATATGAGAATGTGAAATATAATTGACAAATTATTTTGTTTCAGTACCATTATTTAAGGTCGCTGGATTTTTAAGCTTAATACTACTAATAGATAAGTATCAAGCATGTATAAAAGTGGTGACATAATCTTTAACTTGTCTCTGAAAATCAATATGTTATAGAAGAAAGTATGTAAATTAGCTCGGACAAGGGAATGGGATGTCTTCCTGATTCTTTCAGATGACGTATGGCTTTATGATTCTGTAGCTGAAACCATTTATCACCACATACCCTGTCTATTTGACAGCATCTGTTATAAAAATATACCGTCCTGTACGGTGGACCCCTTCAAATCGATCTAATTTCCAGTTTTGCACTGACCGTGACGTTTGTGTGAAATGTGAATTACAAAACGAAAATAAACGCTAACGCAAACACTCATACCCCCGCAGTAGGATTCTCTGTGTCACGGGTGGCATGGACAACACAAATAACACGTTACTAACACACATGAATTCACAATAAAACGGGCAGAAGAGATTAGCACGAGTTCTAAGTAAGTAAAGTACAAATACCGTTCGAGAAATTCTCTGCCTCATTGATTATGTCCTTTTAACTCTGCAAACTATGTTGATAACTTTCGTTAGAATTTGGATTTCCTCGTAGGTAATCTTATCTTATTACGAAATACCGAGCATAGTTCACTCCATAGCGAGTTAGATAACTTTGATCTTTTCACTACGGTGGGTAGGAAAAGTTATTTTGTTAATGTATTTGTTTCATTAGTCCTTTCAAAGTAAAATTTACTTTTTTCTGTTACACCTGTATAAAATACAAAACAAAAATATTGTTAAATTATAATAATTTTCGTTTTTTAAATTTGGAGAAATAAATAATTTAAAACACGTCAATTTTACTATGAAGTCGTCATTCATTTATATCATTATAATTGTATATAATTATTTATTTTACACTTAATAATATCAAGTGGTCATATCTAATTCTGTTCCTCGTTCGCATAAATTAACACTGTTTAAAATACAAAATTTCATTCGAAATGTGTTGAAGCCATCACTTGAATTCTTGCAGTGTTAAGTGCGCTCATCTTGACACCGTAGCTTCCTTTGTGATAAAGCAATGCTTTTCTGCTCTAATTTTTCTTCTTTCACATACTTTCATTGGTTTCTTGGTAACTCCGAGGTTAAAATCATTAACACTTTTTCAACTTCAGATGGTTGTTATTAGTCATCGTTTCTGTAGTTTTTTTTAGAAAATAGTTCTGCTTTTAGTAAATACAAACGCGGTAGTGAAATAATACTAGCATTTTAATTCTTTTAAATAATTAAAATGAACGTAAACGTTTCCACATAACCAAGATTATTACAGCGCTTTAGCTAGTAACTACCAGTAAAAATATTTAAAAAAAGTTTCAAATCAATTATTAAATGTAGTATTTTTTTACAGCATACTTTTAGACTATCTATATTTTTCATCATTCACTTCGTTTCCTTAATACGTTCCCGCTATAATATGTTGACAATTTCTTTAAAGATAAGGAAAGCTATGCAGATTATTATTTATAATTAGGAAGTATTTGACGGTTCTCCGAAATTTTCATAATACTGCAAATAGATTTTTTTTCACTAACAAACGTAACGCTTATTGCAGTTACTAAATTAATAATCATGGCGATGATAAAACTTGTCACTTAACCATAACACTTGCTGTTGAAATATCTTTTTAAGTTACCACCTAGTGACCATACATACCAGTCAAGACCTAGTGCCTAGCTTAATCAGTGAAATTTGATTGTTTAACAACTCTAAGAGTTAACTTATGTGACTTAGGTATTTCAAGACGTTTTTGAAACACAGGTCCTTGACTTCTGTGCAAATATTTTGCCACTTTCAAAATATAATAATAGAAATGGATTTTTTTTTATTGTATCATAATTTGGTGACAATTGTTTAAAAAAATAATTTTGATGTTATTTTTAAGTAAAGTAGTAGTAGTATAACTAGTTAACTTACCTACGATGATAAAACGTAGATATCATGGTAAAATTTAACTTATGTTGGTGAACTTGACAAAACCTTGGAAGACGGGTTTCTAGCGGTTTTTATTATAGTACATATTATTGGTCTTATAAAACAAAAAGTTCAAAAAAAAAATTGAACTAATTGTCCTAGAAGTGAACCAAGATATTGTTATCTTCATTATATAATTATTAAAACGCACGATAATTGGAGAAATAATTGTTTTGAAAGCATTAAAAATTCCATTACTCACTATTGTTTAGATAGTAAAGTGAGGTCAGGTTATAATTACAAGACAAAATCTATCTTAGTAATGAATTATAATTATAATAACTCACGACAGAGTGGTGAAATACGGTACAATCGTAATAATACATCACCTGAGTGAGAGTTTAATTCACATGAATAATAAAACCTTACATGTGGTTGCTACTTTAAATCTACATAATTGTAACGAAAATTTTAAGGATTTGAAGTGGAAATTACATTCATCCAACTTTATTAAATTACCGTACAGTAATCCGTCCTCATTTCGCTTCAGGAAACATGTCTTCTACGTTTACAAATGCTGTATACATTTAGCAGATATATAGCACCTAAAGAAATTTAATTGATCGTGACTGATAATATACATATTTTAATATTCAATAAATATATAATAATATAATGCGCATAGTAATTAAGGCCACAACTGGGCAGTTTACCACGCTGATCAAAGTGGATTCAACTTTAAGAAAAACTGTTAAAATATAAAATTACTTGACTAATCGAGCTTCCTCTAGGATTAGCAATTATATTCCTATCCGAAACATATTATTCAGAATTATATCCTGTTCCTATGTTCTGGGTTAAAAACGTACTCTAAGTATGGTCACTAACCTCTCGGGAAATACGCTCTGGAACAACTTTAATTGTTTTATCCTTCCATCCGTCCATCAGCCTTTAAAGGCCCAATGCTGTGCAAAGGCCTACCCTAATTTGTACCACTCCGACCTCACCGAGGCTCAGGATCGCCTTTTGAATCCAACGCATAGCCGCTGTCGTCTTCAGGTCGTCCGTACTGTCTACGTTGTTAGTCGGGCCAGTGCAATCAACGGGCATCCTATACATTTTTTCCGAAACGTGGACGTCATTCAAGGACCTTTCTTCCCAAACAGATAGCAGTCCTTCTTACTATATTGCCAGCTAATTACCATTTTTATCAACTTATTCTTTGAGTTATGTCAGTTAACCTCTTTTGTTTAGGGATCTCATAATTTCTCATGCGATCACGTACAGAAATAGATAGCGCAACCCACTCCATAGCTTCGCGATTTAAAGTTTATGAATTAGCACCATAATAAAGCACCATGTGTCGGAGAGTTCAAATAACTTTAACATCAGGAACTGTGGTCATTTGGACTACAAGATATGACGCAATGCCATGAGTAGTTGAATTCTACGAGGAAAATCTTTCTCGGAGTTGGATCTCTATTTGTCCCAGGTTAATGTATAATTGTTTAAATCTCCGAAATTAAAAAAGATGTCCGCATGATTAAGTCATCCTGATGAAGACTTCTGAAGGTTATATGATTTTGTAAAGCTTACTAAAATAAATGAATAAATCATTGAATTGAAGCAAAGAATGCTGTCATAAAAACGCCGAGATAAAAACTTAAAAATCCACATTATCGCTATAAAATCATTCAAATATGAAATGCAACTCGATCTTTTATTTTAAAACGACCATTATCGAACATTTAAATTTCTTCAAAGAGTCACTCGAGGGTTAAACTAGAACTCATTTCTTTGCTCGAGCATATTACAGAGTCAACAGGAGCCTGATTTGAAGCACTTTCCATACCAAAAGCCAGTTTATGTCTCACTGCGCATCAGAGCTTTTTACTTAAAAATAGAAGGTTTACTATGGTCTACCCTGATGCCAAATTTTAGGTAACATTATTTTGCTTTTAATTTTATATTTCAATAATTTTGTTCTCTTTCTATAATTTGAAAACGTAATACTT
>DWPA01005099.1:0-12158 GCA_018251375.1 Calpodes ethlius | reverse complement strand
AACCAAGCTCCGGGACCGTCCAAGTATACTAAGATTCTATAATTTCTAGGCAACGTGGATACACATATGAGGCATCGTAATCATACACCATCACCTCAGCGAGAGGATTATCAGATACCACCATCGGAACTGTGCTACACAACGCTATATTGTTTTAATATCTTATTTATCGTAATCTAATAATTCCTAAAGAGATATTAGGGAGATAGCTAGCTCGGGTCCGTCTAAAACATTGACAACTGTAAAGTGGGTCAGATTTCTAACAAATGTTCGGTCCCCTTTCTAAGTCTTCGCAAGGCAGTGGCTCTAATTCTGTTATAATGAGAGAACTTTTTCCATTCCTTTTCGAAACTTTACAGGAAACTTCTTTTGTGAATTTCTTTGCGTTTTATTTTTGCGTTTGGTGCTTACCGGACTTAGTTAGGCAGGCTTACTGTTACACCGAAGTGTAATCCTCTTTGTACGTGTATAGACTTCCCTTGCGTTTCACGAATGGCGCTAGTAGTTCAAAGTTTACGCTTATATGTAGTTTGGAAGATGCACTAAGTAATTGACGGTGAAGTGAGATGTTGTGTATGGTCTTACATCTACTCTAAAGTAAAACTATCAGAAGTGACCTGCTTTGAAACAATTCATACCCAGTAATAATACTTAACAAAACACTTTTACATGTTAAAATCTTCTGTATACACATCGTTACGTACTTCATGTAAATATTTATTTTAATTTTAGGATCGGTATCTGTTTTTAACATTTATATAATTTGACACATTGTATTAATACACCAATGGACATTTTATTTATGTACAGGTATATACTCGTATTTATATTGTAACAAGTTTAAGTTAACACACCTCTACAGATGAAACTTGGCGGACCGACATATCAAATTTTGTGTAATACCTACCCATGTTTTATGCAAATAAAGTATTTGATTTGACTTGTTGAGTAAGGTCACTAAGTAAGTTCACAAACAGTAGACGAAAGTCAACATGAATCAAAAGTAATTATGTTAAATTACATATACTAACCATCTGTGGAATTCAGTTACACGGCATTGTGCGCGGCGGCCGCACTACAGCGACTCCACGGTAATCCATTACTTATTTCTCCGCTGTATCTCCAGAATTATTACCATCCATCATTTCAACACTATCACTGCCGAGTTCTCACAAATTTACTTGATATTGTTACAAAAGGTTCGCTATAGAATATACATAGTATAGAAAATATTTTATACTACATGTTGTCCGCGGTTCCGCACACGTGTGAAAAAAGAACAGCAATAAAAAGGTTGTCAATTCCTTTTTTCCACTAGTTGCTAGGCAACGCTTCGTTCCTAGATAGCTGATTGAATTTTACTAAAATATACATCGTAATGGATCTTCCCTCATAAACGAGATGTTTATTCGCAGTAAAAAGTAGCCTATAGTACTCTTCGTTCTCCCAACCGTCTCCAAACCAAAAATCGTACTATAGCGATTCTTTGTTGTACCGTGAACGAAGAACAAACAAACAAACACACTTTCGCATTTATAATATGTGTAAAGATTGTAGTGTAAGGCGTTAAGAACCAATAAGCATTGGGATTCGTATCATCAACGCTAAGAGCTTACTGTAGCGTCGATTTAAAAATAATAATTTTCTAAAATAAATGACTTAGTGAAAAAGAACGTGGACTTCAAATTCAATTTTGGGTAGAAGAATTTTCGCAGCATTATTAAACCAGCGAACAGCAAACGCACCAGTTAAATAAAACTATATCTACAATTAAATCTCTTAACATTCAAAAATCAACGGATTAAATAAATAAACATTTTTCTATATTTCTCTTCAGCTACCCCGGCCGTTTAAAACGCGGCTTACCTTCACATTTTGTCACGAAAGCTAAAAAAAAATACCTAAGGATAATCTTATTTCACTCGCTCGGCTAATCAAAGCCAAACACCTGCCGACGTTTCTAAGTACGACGTCATTTTTTATTAAATCTGCGAGTTTTTGAAGAACGGGAGCCGTACCCACACCTAATAAATGGAATTGAAGTATCTGTTTGTAATATTAAATTAAATTGAGATACCTCAGTGATGGAAATTATGATACATACAAATCATTTAAGCTGATGTATCGTATACAATTTCACATGTTGTAATAATCGTATATGATTGGATTTCAGTAAGTTCTAGTGCAGTCAATAATTGTATGGGTGACCGCTATCGTCGACTGTTCCTCGATAAATCGGTGCTGGAACTACATGATGGAATATACTATTAGCCTTAAAGATTCGATTGAATGCAGCTATACCGTTGTTTGAAACTTAGCTCCAAGCTCAAGTAATCACGGTCACCCATGAACATCAGTAAGGCCAAAGACAAGACCCATAATTATCGATATTTTCTTTTTCCTTTTTATGAAAAAACCCGATGTGATAGAAAATGTATATATGTATGTTTAGAATATTAAAATTAGTGATATTTGTCGCTCAAATGAAAAAAACGATCAACATTTTTTCATTAGTCGGCCGCTGTAAAAAAGGGAAATAATGATTATTGAATACCGAAATACGTATAAACATGTAATATTGAATTTTAAAAAGATAATAGCTAATGCTGTAAAATTTTCTACAACTGTACAAGTAGCGTCGGGATTAAACTGAATGATATGTAGCTTACCGACCTACAACGAAAGGACCCTAGCGCCGCTGATGCCTTGCGTGGTCTGGTCCTTTATTCAGTAGGGTCGTTCAACTCTGGGCCGGAGTTTTCCTTGACAAATCAAGGGTAGATATATCACAAGTAAATGAGTCTAGGATTCCCTTTGTCCTGGATGCCAGGGGTAACACATGCAGCCAGATGGTGTATAAATATTTAAACTCACCATTCAATTTTACACCTTGCTAAAAATCGAACCCACGGCCCTTTGAACTATTATAAACTAGTTTTCAGCACAAAATATAATAACATTACTCAATTATATTTTCACAAAGTACTCATTAAGTACTTAATAATACACATTAGTACTACCAGTAGGCTTATAAATTGATTACATTTCATATGATTATGTCAAAATATAATTGGACCTAGTTATGCAAAATGGATCAAACCCACAAAAACTGTTTTTTTTAGTTATGATACAAATGGTTTCTCTATATCATCTTTGGTTTACGCAAAAAAAATTTAAGCTGCATGGTATGTTTTTTCTAATAAAATCTTTAAAAAATTTTAATAACAAGCTATAGTCTCGTTATTTTAATATAACAATTTTACTAAAAGGCCTATTTTGTCAAAGACTACTTTTTGTGGTTGGATCTATTTGGCATAACTACGTCCAATTGTCAGTACAACCGCCTCGCTCAGTATCTACAAAACAAATAACCAATATTACTAATCTATTATAAAAACCATATTCCTAGACTAAGGAACTCTAATATTTATTAAAATCCCTTATCATCACCGCAAACGAAACCACTCATCGATTACAATATTTGTAATATATATTCAGTTTATTTAATTCCTAAATTGGTAAAAGTCGGGAACAGAATGGTGATTCGGAATGGTAACCACCACAATACACACCATAACTGTCGCGTCCATCACTCGCACCACACTTACATCTTAGTACAATAATGACATAACAGTGAACATGATTTGTATGCCAGCCGGCTAATTATACCAAACACCCAGTACCTGCGTAATATCACTGTCTTATGTAAATGCCGCGTAATCAACGTGTCTCCGGTTTCCGACGGGTGTGCTCTGTGGGGGATACAACTCAATTATCACGCCAGCATAAGAACACAAGCAGCATTACATCATGACATGTATGACATTATCATGGTGGATTCATCATTCTATTACGTACTATGTCAATGTCGTGATGTACTTTATATTCTTGTCTAAAAGAAAATGAACGAAACTCCTCCTTGGCTCCTTAGTAAAGTAAAATGATCGTAGCTGCATTTTATTTTTTACCAGCTAATATTTGCAATTATAGATTACTCTGTCATTTTGTCTTCTCTACATGCATTTATTTAGTTCTACTCTGTACTCGTATGTCATTATTTTAAATAAAGAAGGTGAAACAGATCATCAGTCATACAGCTATTATGCTAAACGGGCTAGGATTACAAATAGAAGTTACGTAAAAAAACAATTATAGAGTGAAAACAGTCTTAAAGATGTCCCCTGATTAGTGCAGTTTTTAAGTACTAAAATTTACTGTTTGTTTTTACTTCAAGAAAACTCATTAATAGCCCTCCCTAGCGAAACGAGAGGTCCCGAATTCGATTCCGGGCGACAGATAAATGTTTGTATTCCGGTTCATTCATCATTGGTCTTAGTGACCTCTGAGGACGACTAACGTCTGGCGTTAAGTATTGTCCATGCCTCCCGCGACGCACGGCACCCTAATGCGAGGTACGAGCGTGTAAACGTTTATTTATTATTTTTAATTACTATAAGTTATACACTTATTATTATTAGTGTACTTATGATAAATATAAACATTGTCTCCTCTTACAATCAAATAGGATTGTTGTTATACAACTTATTATAAACACAGATTAGTTAATACTTTGTTAAATAAAAAATACACCCGCAACGCTTTAACTCTAAGCAATGCATGGTATCAACGTTGCGACGAAGAAGTGTCAGTGTGAAGATTCTCTTATTTATAGACAATCCAAGATTCCCTCCTCTAGCTACGACCTCCATCATCAGGCCAAATTGACGGCACCATATTGTTGTCATCTAATCCATGGATCTGTAATGATAATTTCATGAAGGCAATCAGTCAGTCCGTCAATTGGTTAGTCACTCGGTAAGACAGTCAAACAGTCAGTCGGTCCGACAGTCAGTCAGTAAGTCATTCTGTCAATCTATTAGTTTGTCCGTCAGTTCGGCAGTCCGTCGGTCAGTTTGTTTATCAGTCTGTCAGTTACAAATTGATCTAATAAAAACGCGATAATTAACGTTGCATATCCAACGAACTACATTGCGTCAAAGTACTTCATTTTATCACTGACCCAATTACAGCGTTCATTCAGAGAACTTACTTCAACAAACATATGCACACCTAAATCGCGAACGAAGTCGGGGTAAATAACGTAGCATAGAGGATATAACTATCATTTCCACCTTATATCCATGTCATGGCCTCGCACAGTTTCAGTAGGGAAGCAGTGTCTTTGTGAATAACCGTCCCCTTAAAATCATACCTCTAGTTGTCGAGTGGCAGCAGGCTAGCAGCTAGGTGAGATATGCGCGCCATTAGCACGCGAGTGCGCGCGCCACTGAGATATTGCGATAGTTGCCGCTTTTTGCGGGCCCTGCTGCCTCGGAGCGAGGAGGTGGCATTTACTCGGTGCCGAGTGCTGTAGCATGTCTCCGACAGATATACCGTGAGTTATATTTCATTCGTTGCGGGTACTCACGATTTGATGTGAAATAATTTTGGTCTTGCGTCATCACGCGTTCCTAAGTCACGGACAGTCTTCCCGCTCAATTCTTTTAAAATATTAAGCAATAATACATACTTTACTTCGAAATACGTGCTTAGTTTTCATATTAAACTAATGTGTACTTTATCCAAATAAAAAACAATATTTTCTTTAAAAATATTTTATATTTTATTTTTCGTTATATCATATCTGTTTGGTTTAATAAACATCATATCATATTTATTTAAATAAAATAGTATCCATATTTCACATTTGCTAGATTTCCCGCGATCGCTCCATTTAATATTTATTCATATTTTATATCGATGTTTCGATCCAATAAGGTTTACTCACAACGACAATGCTCCATTCATCTATAAGCTTAAGGGTAAGAATCCACCAGACACGTGTGAATTAGCGATGTAGCGTGTGAGTAAATATTCTACCATTAAATTACGTTATTTACGTGAGCCAACCACTTCTCGCGTTGAACAACGGACGAGGCAAAGCTTAGTTCTTCTTATAGAAGATCGCGGGTAATTTTGCACGGTGGTAAGGTCTTCACTAACAAAGTGTCTATTTGTCTGTCTATGAAATGTTTTATACGTATTTTTAGTCGTAGCGTTGGAGAATTATTTTAGTTTTGACGGTAGTTTTATCAGTCACCTTCAATGCCGACTGCCATGCCAAGAGTAACTTTCAGGTAAAAGTTTTCAAGTATTAACATATTTTAACTACAACACACACTTTCATAATGCAATACATTTTGTTAATGTGCTGTGTTCACTATTGAGCAGTTCATTCTAAGTCTAGTATCAGATCGTATTTGTTTTAAATATGTATGTATGTATGGGTGATGATTTTACTGTTTTATTAGAAATATATCTATCTATCTATATATCTAACAGCATTTAAAGGCCTATACATAGGCCTCCCCTAATTTGCGCCACTCAGACCGGTCCTGAACCTTGTGAATCCAGCGAATACCCGCTGTCTTCTAATATAATATACATATATTTTGTTAGAAATAATATTTCTTATTCAGCCTACAAATTTTTACTGAAACATACTAACCAACGACTAACAAACATTGCAAAATTTTAAATTATTTAATAAACGGCCGTAAATCCAATTCCTATCAAATCCATCCCACTCTTCAATGTATATGTTTCCTTAACTTATTATATAAAGATGAGAGCGTTTCATACAAAGTAATTGAAGTTTGAATCTAATGACGACCCCGTAACCTAGTGAAACCGCCTGTGAAGCGACAAGTCCCGAGTTCGATCCCCAGCCGAGGCAAACATTTATGTGACAGATAAATGTTTGTTCTCGGGTCATGAGTGTTACTGATGTCTTATTAGTATAGTTCATGCCGCATGCGCATACGCATGCGTCACAGGAAATCCTAGTGCGGGGGATGAGTGTGTAGACGTTATTATTATTATTAGTTTTTAAGTTTATGTTGACTTTCTTATCTCAAAAACTATTATCAGTTCCTACAGAAATAGTATAAATAGCAATGCCAATACCATTATGTCGTACGCAATGTGAACCGAAATAAAAATGAAAACAATATTGTTTCATTGCGTATTAACGTACCCCCGGACACCTAAATCGAGCAACATCCGTTGTTTTTGTTTAAAAAGTTAGTGAATAGAAAATTAAAAATAAAACGCGAAAAATATTTTCGTTGCTATTGTTTCTGGCGTCTGTTTTACCTATTTTATGAGTGTTTACAAGTGTTGTTCTAAATTTTACCATCCATACCATAATAGATTTTAGTGTTAGTGCCTAAACCTAAACGCGAGGAGCCTAAATTACTGAAGGGTTATAATAAAGGAAATGTTATCATATCCCATAACAGCTATGAAAGTTGATTCCGCGTGAGGTCGGTCACAGCCATGCAAAAAGCGCGGCTCAGAGGACATTCCGCCTCCGTAACGACATAATTTAGTACAATATAATATATGTGTCTAGCAGCTGGTCTTTTATCGAATGTTGTTGTCATAATGTGAGTTAATAATATGCTCTATATTGTGAGAGGAATAATCACGTACAGTTCCAGGGAAATACTAAAATCGAACGAAGTTTCTTATGTATTTTTGTCCACGGGAAACGTTTTTGTACAACTTATAGATGAAAATCATGTATGATCATAAACTAATCTGATTATTTATGAATGATTGCTTCTTGTTTCTACCGTTTTAAGAGCACGCTATGCTGTGGAGTAGAATAAACTTGACATTTAAACTTCATATTTATATAAACTAAACAACAATAAAACCAACAGAATGGTTTATAAAAATGTTAAAAAATACTAGAAGCTACAACAAAAACAGTAAAAAACCAAATGATTCGATATCTCACCCGCAGCCCACAGGCGACTGCCGCAGCGCGCGAGAATAATCCAATAGTGTGGTGAAAATGTCAGCTGGATCACCTCGAATATTCTGGTCAGCCTCCACTTTATTGTTTTCCATCAACTAAAGCCAGTTGACAACGCGAACAAAACAGGTGTGTATAAAGCCGGAGCCTCCAGCCTGGATTACGTTGGTTTTTTGACGTGAAAAACATTGCTCTCAACATTGCAGAATATTATGATATTTTTGAAACAATAGGTATTCCAAACCAATCCCAAATAGAAACCTGTAATATTGGAACTAAAATATTGGAGAAGTTTTTTTTAGAAAAAGGGACTAATCTGGAAGAATATTCAAATAATAGATTGATTGTCAAGGAAGCAAACAGCTACGTTTAAGGCCAGAGTGTTTTTGACTGCAAAGCGAAGCGAAGGATTCGATGGTACCATCCTTAGCGCAACAACATTTTCAAAATACAACACTCAAGGTTTAAATAATGTAGCTCCCCAGGTGGACATTTTTCTTTATATCGCTCTCCTACCAATTGGAACTTACGAATAACAAGTTTGTTATTCGAGGAAAAGATCCTACTTTTTTATAAATTGAGTAAAATTTATAGTAATATATATAATTTATATAGGCAGTGATAGTCTAGTGGTTCGAACGTTGGTTCCTCGAACGTGGAGGCGTGAGTTCGAATCCCGCACGCACCTCTATTTTTTTAAAAGTTATGTGGGTATTACTTGTTAATTATCACTTGTCTCGGTGAAGGAAAACATCGTGACCTACACACCCGAGAGTTCACGATAATGTTCTCGAAGGTGTGTGAAGTCCGCCAATCCGCACTTGGCCAGCATGGTGGACTATGGCCTATACCGAGAGGACACTTGAGCCCAGCAGTGGGACAATTATGGGTTGTAATGATGAGTAAAATTTACGTATTAATAATATTATTCTACTTAATTAAAATTCTAATTATGAAGGCGAAATTTACGCGGTTTTTTATATTTTTCAATTTTTTTTTTAATTTGTCTCGCAAACGGTTTACTTTATTATCCAAGCTGGTTACTTATTTATACAATGTGTGATTGGTGATTTGGATTCTTGGTGAAAAAAAAATACAACCGAATCAAGAAATTCCTCCTTTTTTAATTACAGTACCCGTAAAACAACAAGCTGGGCATTACAACCGTGTTGCAATGACAGGGCACCACTCTAAACTCTGTTTTTTATTCCGACAGAGTAATTTGACAGGCGCGAATGTAAAATGCAGAATTAATGCTGGCTGTTTTTTTGGCAAAATGTTTGCAAGATTCCGGTTACTTAAACTTATCTTAAGATGTTTATTTATTTTTCAATAAAAATCATTCATATTTAATTAAATAAATAATAAAGTTAAATAATAATTACGTTGCTTGGAGTTTGATTTTTAAAATGGCAGTTACTCCGAAAAATATTTTACAATGTTAGTCAAATAATTTATACTTATTGAAAATTTGTAGCGGTTGAATTAATTGTGTGCATGAAATTATTTACATTTCTTGTAATGTGTCATATTTCCTCGCACTTTGGATTACTTGAAAAACCGATGAAGTATATGTAACAAAAATCGTTGGACGTCACATGGCAGCAACCTAGGAGAAATATTCCGAGAGTTTGGTACTGTTACTCAACAGCGGGTACGTGTTTGTTAAAAGAAAGAAATAGAGGAAAGAAAACGCATAGAAAAGAAAAAGCTTTGTGAGTAATGTGTGCTGATAAATAAGCTTAATAATATGTGTAAATGGTGTTAATAAGTGTAATAACAAGTAATTAGCTCAAGTCTGAAGTGTGTGTAGATCATTTCTAAAACATGTAAATTAATGATTTAATATTTAAGTTTTCTCTAATTGGTGATACCTTCCATTAATGTTCTAGCGATGATAATAAAAATGCAAGGATTATTTTTCTGAAAAAAAGCTTAAAAATCCACAATTATCGACATTGACAAGCATAGAACTTCCTACTTCGGTTCTATTTTCAAAATCTGTAAAAAAAAGTTCATTTGAAACTGATTAATATTTGATAACGGTATAGAAATTAATATATGAAATAACTCATGGAGGACACAGAGGGAACAGATTATAAATATCGATGTGCTGTAAAAGTCATACAATGTGGTAATTCATTCAATGAAGGTACAGCACAAAAATATAAAATTTAAAGGTTATGTCTTATCTCTCTATCCCGGTCCGTGCTCAGCTGGGAAATCCACGACCACCAGAGGATATACTTGATTCAAGGATCAATGAAATCAGATACAATTCAGAAGGAGTACCGCCACTACGTCATACTAAAATATGGAGCTCAAATCAAGCTGCCATGCTGTTCCACTTCGGAATGTTGGAATTATTAAGACAACTTTCAATTTTACAGCTGTATTTTTGGTTATTCAGAACAGCCCCAATGTGAGCATGTACCAAACTGAAAAATTTTCTGGAAAAATTTTGCTGGAACTACGCGGGATTTGCAAAATTGTACACCCTCCGCTCGCTGTTGCGAACTTTTCGAGCGCCAGTTATAAAATGTTTTCTGCCGCTAAACTACTGCGGATTGTGTTGTTTCCTTTTTAAAACTTCCGACCACATTCTAAGGAACATAATCATTTTCAGGCTTCTTTCAACGTCTAGGCGTTTCGGCGCGATGTCTACGAGTGGGTCACTTGCGTTGCTGTTTTAAATTGAATCCTTAAATCTATTTTCTCTACTAAAGACCTACATCTGTAAAGACAGATGAATTGCACGCTTTAAAAAGTGTGTCGATTGTAATGATTTACTCTGTTTTTACTCGAAAAAAAATGAATATATAATTATATGAAATAATGCAAAGTACCAAATAAAATCTCTTCCTTACGCTTGGGCTCTCCTTTTTATACATGCTTCCAAATCACGGACTCGGTGCGGAATTGAACCGCCCACACTAAAAATACAATTCTAAATAAAAATATAAACTTTTAATCATCGAACTGAGTCCAAAAATACTAACATACAACAATTTGTACGATACTAGCACAATTGCTAGTATCTAAATTATGGAATATATAAGATGTGTACAATTGTTTTTGAGATGGATGCAGTTGAGGATATATTCAAAGCCACAGCTGGTGCGGCCCGCAAAAAATTTTAGGTTTATATTTTATAACACGATTCAATGGTTACCATCCGTTGAGAATTTATTTTATTTATTTCCAGAAACCATCGACATATTCTCACCACATTTAAGTAAGACCCACCTGGAACAATTTCCTGTACAATTACGGTTGAATCATCTCAATGGGTTGAGGCTTCTTCAAGTAATGGTTCACCCTTAACCATTTTCATTAGAATTCGTACAAATTTTTTACGATACCGATAATTTCAATACGAGCAGTCGCAGTGTCGATCAATCGCGCGACAACTACCAGCTATTCTGGCAACAGTGATTAAAACTTACATCTCAGTGATAATCGCCGTCGAACAATACTAAATTTGTTTTGTACTCGGTTCCTAGTTGTTCAGAATCTCAATCATGTTCAATCATTCAACTTTTAAACAGCAGAAGTTTTGGCACCAAAACAAAAATTTTACAATCAATATTTGTACCCAGGCTACAGAAGAACCTCAAAATTTCAAAACGTTGTATATTTTTATGACCCAATAGTTTAGTTATGACTAGAGACTTTCCGATGCCACATTCAATGGGAATCCTCATCATTACAACCCTTTACTGTCTCGTTGCTTGGCTCGGGTCTCCTCTCACAATGTGAATGATACAGGTTGTAGTCTACCACGCTGACCACTTTCGGATTGGTATACTTCACACACATCAGGTGTGCAGGTTTCTTTACGATATTTTCCTTCACCGTATCAACTTTAGATTAGACCTCACGCCCCCACGTTTGGGGAACCTACGTTCGAACCACTAGGATATCTCTGCTAACTGCTTACTCTCAATGAGAATACTGTATGTATAAATCTATGCGACGGTTTGGACTAGAGGGAATCATAAAAATAGAAAGACCCGTATTCCCTTCACATATTACCTCAATGCATTATTACAAAAATCTTAAATTTAAAAATACATTACGACTAAATTAAGATTGCATACAACGAATATATTTTTTTTTTATTGTTATACTTAGAAAAGTTTAGAAGTATCTGGACATATTATTTATTTTGCTTATCCCAGTATTAAAAAACAATAAACAAGAAAAGTAGCAGTTTCTGTAATTTTTATGACGTAATTCAGTCTTACAACGACGATCACATCGACTGTGCCGTTTATCCCACCTCGCCATCCCACCTAGGAGGGAAATGTGGATTTTTTTTTCCACTTTTCCCACC